>OMKP01070362.1:0-14405 GCA_900302375.1 Bathygadus melanobranchus
GATTGATCATTGGTTACTGCTGAGTAATGAGAGAGAGAGAGAGAGAGAGAGAGAGAGAGAGAGAGAGAGAGAGAGAGGGGGGGGGGGGGAGAGAGAGAGAGAGACAGAGGCAGAGAGACAGAGAAAGGGGGAGAGAGTGAGAGAGAGAGAGAGGGCACATGCCTTCACGTCTGCTTCACACGTACACAAAAGGGAAGCTGAATCGCTCAGACATGCATGTATGCATACGTGCACGCCTGTGTGCACGCACACACACACACACACACACAGACACGCTTGGCAAACACAGTTGCGCACACACAAAGACACACACACACACATACAGATAGATATATCTACATCGATATGTTACAGTTTGGCAAACAAAACAGAGTTGCAGCACACCTCAAGGAGAGCACACCTTGCCTTCAATCTTAACCCAATCAATGTGTCCTCTGGAGCAAGGAAACAACGCACAGCTGCTTACACTGATTATCATTGTGCGACGGGCGGGCGGCCACTGGCCTGTTTGACTTTCACACCGAGCGGACCCGGCATTATTACAGATAATGGAAACACTTGAGCAACACGTCGCTCCACAACCTATTTCTTCCACCTGACATATAATTGCATATTTGGATTCCAGGCTGCCCATTGTCCTTTTTTTTTTTTATTTATATGTCCATCCCTCATACTCACACGGCGGTAATAACAGAAGAGATGGAGGACGAGCGAGGGGAACGGCGAGGACAGCCGAGATAAGGCTCCAGACAAATTGAGGCTGTTGGGCCGTATCAAGCATTAATTAGCAGCGGTCGCAGGCGGCGAGGGCTACGGTGCACTGTGCCGGGCCCCATTCCTATCAGATTTCACAGACGCGCGATTTATGCGCCGAGGTGCGCGGGGAAAGACCGGGTTACCGACGGTATATACGCGGGCCATGCCAAGAGCACTTTGGCGGGCAGTACACAAAGGCATGACTCGGTCACACAACACAGGTCCTGAGAGAGTGAACAACGTAACCCAGACAGACATTCAGGAATTATTCATTTGCAGGCTCCGCTGGCTGGCCAGGCTTGGCTTCTACAGCTGTCACCTGACCCAGAAAAACACAATGAAAGATACGCGGCAGATTAGTCTACATTACAACCTCCGCTGACTGCCTTACACTGTTTATCACAATGGACTGTGTATCGCAATAAATGGGGATGCATGGAAAGGGCAAAGATGGGTTGAGGTGAAGTTACTTGTAAGAAGGGGGAAAAGAGGAGACGCACAGTGGTCAAAGACAGTTCAGCGGTTGACTTTTGAAAAGCACCCCGTGATGTTCGCCTCAAGAATTCTTCTTCTGACAAACAAAGAATCGAAACAACAAAAGCCTCCAAATACGTTTACTCTAGCGTGGGAGCGCGGGTCTGATGGAAGTGAGGGTGAATGGAAAATTTTGTGCAGTGGATCACCATGCAGGGGGCTGTGTAAAAAAAAACCCCACAATGGTAAAACTTTTAGCACTCCCTTTGAATCGAATACTGCAGTGAATCGTCAAGGTATGAGTGGTGCCGCTGCAAGTCAGTGTGCCCTAAGCTATTATTAAATCTGCCATTATATTAACTCAACAGAGATATATTCAGGTGAGCCTGCAGCATTTCTGAATAGAGAAAATACACTAATGGCATCTTATTTCTGTCTTTCTGTCTCTTTCTTATTCACTGTATCTTTAGCTCTCTCTTCCTCGTTATCTTGCGCTATTTTACTAGCCATATTAAAAATACATTCACACACACCCCCCACACACACACACACACACACCCACACACACCCACACGCACACACACACACACGGCATTTCTTCGTCTTCTTTAAAGGCATGCCGATTGTTTTTCCTGCTCTGAGCTGACCTAATTACCATGTGAATCCTGCCCGAGACCACTTTAAAAGTGTAAATCTCTCTCCTCCGCTCTCGCTCTCGCACGGCCCAGAGCCCCAACAAAGCTCAGAGCGAAAGTGAGGCGGGACAACACTCCACCCGGGAGCGCGCTACAACCCCACACCGCCTCCAGTAGTAGTGGGTGCTCGCATAGTACAGTACATGTACAAGTATACAGCATGTATATGTGTGTGTGTGGGGCGGCAGTAGCTCAGGAGGTAGAACAGTTGTCCGGCAACCGGAAGGTCGCTGGTTCGATCCCCGGCTCCGCCAAGCTAATTGTCGAGGTGTCCCTGAGCAAGACATCTAACCCTAACCGCTCCCGATGAGCTGGCTGTTGCCTTTCATTTTTGACACGGCCGTCGGTGTATAAATGTGTGAATGTGAGGCAATGTAAAGCACTTTGGATAAAAGCGCTATATAAACGCAATCCATTTTCCATATATGTACAGTATTGTATGTTCACACACTACGACACATAATAACACATACAACTACTACATACAAACATACAGACCCCTTCCCCCCCATGCCATGCCTCCCTCACATGGGAGTGGAGGTCATTGAGCCAGGGTGAACACGGGTTGCTGCTATACATCTGAAGGGGCTAATGTAGCCATTGCCATGCTGTAGGCTCGGGTTCGGGTGGAGATTAAACTTTCATGTCGACTGTCTCGCTGCTGTCTCACTCACATGATGCCTCCGTGGCAGAAATAATTCATATGGAGCGACGTTTACCGCGCATCATCGGAAAACTGTAAGGAAGCCGCCTCTACACATCCTCCATGACCTCATTCTCGCTCATTGAGCCTCCCACGGGTGATATCACTTTGCCTGGACTTGGAGGGCCTGCGACGTCACCACAACGCACAACACTCACCAAAAGAGAGACAACACAGGAACCAGGAGGAACTGGGCAAGATGAAAGAGAGGGAGATGGAGAGGGAGTTGAAGGGTGGGACGGAGGCTGAAGGAGACTCTTTTGCTATGAGATGATGGTTCAGTCACCCTCCTCCGCCACCCCACCCCTGTTGGGACCTGTCAAGGGCCCTCATAAGAAAAACCCATTTTGCATTTCAAACGGCAGGACCGAGAAACTACGTACAACATGTTTTGGATGAACGAAAGTGTTAATGGTGCACAAGACAAGCATTTAAGCAAAACAAAACCTATATGTGAATGTATGAATATATTATAATGTTAGTGGAGAAAGCGTGGTGGTGGTTTATGGTAGAATGTTTTGTAGTACCTAACCAGTCTGTATGGCAGTCAACACTAACAAGATAAAACAACCAGAAATGATAAAATGATTTTTTTTTAAATGAGCCAAAGACCCATTTCACATACGGTAATACAAAAATAATTATAATGTAAAGGTTTGACAGCCACATCATTAGTAGGCCTACCATTATTCCCTACTGATAAGTCTTTCATATTTTCGTATTAAATATGTGGAGAACACTGGGGAATGTGGTGAAAAATACGAACGCAATCAGGTTGTAACTTGTTGAGCAAGAAAGATACAGACTAGTACTTGTTTTATGGTCAATTGCGCGCAAAACAGAAACATTGCTAGATGCTACTAAGTCAACCGGGATTCGAAAATATTTGAAGCGAAAATACCCTGGAGGTGAAATGCTGTTGGCGGAAGGTAAGTTGACAATGTGTTTTGCTGAAAACACAGTGACCATACTTTACTTCACAAATGTGTAAATTATTCAATGCAATAGCGCAACTCATTTGCTTGCTGTGCGTACCATCGTGTTTACAAATGTATATTTTATTCTAAACAAGACCCCACACACACATCATTGATCCACCATGATCATGATGTATCCAAAAAAAACAACCGCATTTGGTTGAAATATTAATGGATGCAGCCGTATTTTAGTCCCCGGTGGAGTGAAAGGTCATAAAGAAAAGGATAAATGATGCACAACGTCAATAACACCTGCCAAGGTGTTATTACAGCGGATCAGCGCTGCACAATACTGCCCTCTGTTGCTCTCTCGGAACATATTGTGGTAACGTGTGGTAGAAAACTTTTTTTCTCACAATTAAATATTTAATTATTTGTTCAATTAATTTATTTGGTTACTGTCGTTATTTCTTCATCGACCTGCTTCTTCTTCGATATGTCGTGTTTTTTGAGTGATTCCGATTGAGGCTGTACAATGAAGAAAAAAAACCACTCCAAAGAGTAAAGCTTTACAAAAAAATAGCTCTGATACTTCGGGATATACCTTGTGTTTTCGATCCAAATTGATAAAAGAGAACATTCATTAATAAAAGATGACAAGAAATATATGCGATATGTTTGCGAGTGACCGTTCCGCGCGTAAAACCCAGTTTCTCGATTTTAAATGAAATGCTTCGAGTCATTCGCCTCTAATGACACCTCTATTCCCGGATCTACTTTGCTTATACCACTTTACAGTATGCCTAGACACATAAACACTTGTTCTTGTCCTAGGCTATTGATTACAATATACGAAACCTCTCAGGCTGGACTTAAAAGCTGCAAGTGTAGCCTATACCAGAGATCGCAACAAAAGAATTGAGCAATTGTGAACGTTTGCTTTTTTGTGTCGTGCCCAAACGTAGCCCCTCTCCATCCTGACGGCATATGGGCTTCTTATAACACGTCCATGCATATGGCAGGACAAGTAAGTTTGAAACAATGTGTGTGTAATGTGGCAGGCGCAAGCTGCTCCTGCTATCCACACATGCCTCTGATCCTGGGATGGAACGTGAGCAGAAAGTCAAGCTCGGTTGGCATAAAGGGACCGTGGAACTGCTCGGAATTATATTCACTTTTATCCGGTGGGGGGAAATGACCACAACATGCTTAGAATATCCACAGAGGCAAATGGAATTATAACCAGTGGCACGTTGTCATCGGTTATAAACAAAACATCCTATTGTTTCAAGAACCGCACAAGGGAAAGCCTGTGACGGGTTGAAGCATGGCAGGACTTGAAATGTCCCATTTAGACAAATAAAAAATAGATCCACTGCACCCTACATTTGACAAATCAGTGTCCCGGCTATTCTTTGTGCAATGTAAAGATTTTCTTGAAATGATGTCATCTGTTCTACAAGGACACAATCAGACTCGATAGGCAACATCCATGTGGTTATCTAAATGTAAGATAACTGTTAAAAACCTGCTGCCCAACATCCCCTAAACAAAGTCATATAGGTGATAATCAGGTGATCACATTTTGTAATTTAAAAAAAAGTAATTTTTTATTTACCTTAAAGTATCTTCCTATTTCCAAAATGATCTGAAACGTCGAGGAAGACGCACGCGTGCTCTCAGTTATTGACGGGTTTCTTCAAAACAAGTGTTGTATCCTGAGGAGCGCACACGTCTCGCTCGCAAAGACCTGCAGAGAACAACTGCCTGCGCTCTAGTTCGGCGCGAGGTGGGCGATACTACCAGGGCAGTCGCAACGCACCAGGATAGGGGTGCGCGAGGCATTCACGTTCGATAAAAAAGAGGACGCGCACAAGGACGCCCCACAGTGCTCCCGGGGTGTGGAAATGGCCAATCCAACAAAAGAAAATGAATTATGATTAATGGAGGAGTAACCAGGTGGATCGGCGTATAATGTATAGGCCTATTTTTATTTCATTGAACGACGCCCCTATTTTTCGTTGTCTGAGATCCATGGCAATTAGTCTGCGGGTGTCAGCATAGGCAACAGTATTATCTTTTAGAATTATTAGAAATAATAGGCGTTAGTGACTTAAAACAGCAAAAAAACAAAACGCTCACAATAATTTCACCACGTGTTTATTTAAGCACGCTTAATGTTATGTGATAAAACACGCAAAACAATGTTTAATCCAGCTCATTAGCCTGGTGTAGGCTTTAGCCAGTGCATTGAGCAGGTATAAATCAAATGGAATCGCATTCCGAAGACATGACGTTGAAGGTCCTGAAAGAGCAACTTAATTAAACTTTAATTAAAATGTACCGACCAATCAAAAACAGTTTAACCACAGAGCAAAAAGTAGGACATAAACGACTATTTATATAAATAGCATGCCTGTTGTGAAAATAACATAATGTAGGCATTATGTTATTTTCATTACTAAGAATATACGATTTTGCATTCCAAGTTGAATGGCCTACAATTTCTATCGTAATGACGTGTAACGATGTCCATGGACTACAATTCCTAAGAAACCTTGCGCTCCGCTTCGGAGAGAACATTCTGCGCATGTGTATCCAGACGTGGCAACGGCATCATGGCCTCTAGGAACCGCTACAGTAGTCCGGTGAGGGAGGCAAAAATGTTCACACTGGTGTTGCTGGTGAGTCAAAAATAATGCGCTATGTCCGTTGTGTGTGTTGAAATGTAGCTTGCCCGATTAATTCGTTGTGTTGAATGTTTCAGAAATATACATTCAGCCGGTCCGAACGATTCACGCGGAAGGCAAAGTTGACAGCTTTTGGCCATTCTAGTGGAAAGACTGAACTTGGCCTATCCACTGATTTAATCAATGAATTATGCGTCCCCAGTTGCATGCGTTGTCTAGCATCTGATAATCGTATTCGCCGAGTTCCGACATTGGACTACTCGCATGCTTTTAGCGGGATTCTGCTAAATGTGCTCGCATATGTGTACACAACAGAGGCAAATGGTCCCTCCCGAATGAGCCATAGGTAACATGTTACTTTCAGGAGAAATGGATGCCTCTTCATATCTTGGCCATAAGCAGTTTTGATTATAGAGTGGGATTTAGGAGTAGTTCGCTGTGCAATCTGCCCAATAAGAAATGGTACAGGGACCACTTAGTTGATTACATAAACTCATTCAGGGAACATTTGCCGAACTGTTGAAGCTTGTCCAATGTACTTAGCTTAAGTTTTGTGGACTGTAAAATAGCTTGGTCACTGGTGGTGGGTGTAAGCTGCTCTAGTGTACGTGAACGTAGGCCTACCATGTAGAAGTACGAAAGGACACCTTCCCTATCACATGACTTGTGTCTTACGAAGAACAAGCAACATGCAATGCAGTCTGCAGCTTATGTAGCATGGCATAACCATAGCCACACACCTTTTGACACATGGACTTAGTTTCCAATAGGAGTCTGTGAATGCTGTTGTAGATCGTTTTCCTGCTCCACATCCTGTTATGGAAGCTTGGCAAACAAGGGTGTGGTGAATGTCTTTATTTCTCCTTCTCTCTTTCCCTCTCTCAATTGGTTGTCCAGTATGAAGAACAGCAGGTGTTCAGAGCGAGTGCTCCGAGAGGGACATAGTGCTCAAGAGAGGGGGGGTGAAGGGGATTAAGTTCAGATTTTTCTCTGATCTTGTCGGCCATCATCATCATCAATATTTTGCCATCATTATAATAAAAGAGCCATCAAATAATATCTGGGTACACATACACACACACAGGCACGCACACCTGCAAACTGACCTATGCTAACAATGTTCACTGGCTCATTAGTCAGGAAGGGGAAAAATGCATGACAAAGAAACAGTAACATTATTAACGCTGATTCAGTACTACCCAGAGAAACCTGGCTGCCATTTATTAAGCTAATTCGTCACAACAGATGGAGGCTATGGCCGAGCAAGCGAGAAGCCCTGTGCTACTTGTGGTGGTAAGCACCACCTCCTTC
Source organism: Bathygadus melanobranchus (assembly GCA_900302375.1). NCBI lineage: Eukaryota > Metazoa > Chordata > Actinopteri > Gadiformes > Macrouridae > Bathygadus > Bathygadus melanobranchus. The sequence goes on from OMKP01070362.1 coordinate 7,547, forward strand.
ATTAGATTTACTGTTGTTTTTTTCCAATCCAGTAATTTCACTGGATGCACCTCTTTGGGGAGAGGGCAGGAGTTAGAACATAATGTATGAGTGTTTCTTTGTGTATTTATTTATGCTTTCCCTGTGATCCACCAAAACTCTGTAAAACACAACCATAGCCAGGTTATGGGGTCATTGATTGCCCAAAACATAGAAAACGTGTTTCTTTTATCGTTCACACTTCTGGGCTTTTGCATGCCGTAGTTGACATTTACATGGTTTCCTATGTGTTTAACCCTCTAAAACGGCCACTTGCTCACTTGACATTTAACAAGAAACTGGAAAACATTGTGAACATTCTGCGTACAATGCTACAACCGAGGGAGGGGGTAAAAGGCTAAGAGCTTCTGTGTGTTAGCCTTTATAGGCAGGAGCAGACTATTGACTCAGGGCTGGAGCAGAGTCACTAGGGCACTGTCTGCTTGGTTCTGTGGAGGGTCTCTTAGTATGAGCTAAGATTCTGTCTCAGTCTTGCTTTTGTGCACAGTTACACTTTTTTGCTCCATCTATCTTTCACCTGACGTTGTCGGCTGTTTTTATTTCCATATAATCAGGTTATTATTTCAGCTTGATAGTGCCGACAATAAGATTGAATCCTTAATACTTGTTCCATAGCGCGTTTGTTGAAGATAATTGCACTGTACTGTTTTCCTTGATAATTTTTACTAATATGCGTATGAGTACTAATTCAGCCATTTGTGTTTAATTTGGGGGAGAACCGCTTACAACAAACAAAACGCTATTTGTATACCACCCATGAACGTGTTTATTTCAGATGTCTGATGCAGTGAAGCCTTTGGAATGGCTGATTGGTTGCCAATGATAGTGGTTATGTAGGTATTGGCTGCTTGACAGTAAAGAGGGCAGGCACACCGTATTAGGAACACTCAACAAAATCCTGCCACGTATTGTCTTCATTATATCCAAAACCATCATATGAATGAAAGTTTGGAATTGAATGTAATTTGCATGTATATATATATATATATATATATATTAGAATTATAATTTTTTTTACAGAATATTGTAATCTGTGTTAAGTATAAAAACCAGCAACATGTTACAACCTTGTGATGGTCTGACGTAAAATGTTATTTCTCCCAAGGCGAGCTTGCTTAAATTTTATTTTTTTTACATTGCAAACAATTTTTCTTAATGTCGTTTCTGTGTGGAACCAGTTAATGGTAGCCCATCAATCAAGTCACTTCCAAAGTCATTTACACCTACCTAGCATCGTTAGCTGCATTTGGAGCTAGTATATGGGTAGTTACCACTGCTTCGGCCTATTAGACAGAAGGAGAGGGGTAGCGAGAGAGACTCGTCATTTTATTTAGTACAAAAAAGAAAAAAAGAGTGCGGATTGACTTTTCCCACTGGAATAAAGCCACACGTGTCAGCTATATCCTTCCTACTCCTCTCCTGTCTTGCTTCAAAAGTAAACCTTCAAAGCCAGGGCAGGATCACCTCCCGGCCCACTACCTCATACTGATGCATATACGTTTCATCTGCCAGCTCTATGATTGAGCCAAACCTTAGAATACCATTTTCATCCACTCTGGAGCTACACAATAAGGTGTGCAGAGCATATCTTTCTGTCACAGATGAACGCACCGGACACGCGTAAACAGAATGTAGATGTGAGCTGGGGGGGGGAAATTAATAATCGGACAGTGGAATTATTCTTCACCTGTATTTTAGCCCTAGGAGGGGCTTCCATCTGTGACTGCATCACACACCCCATAATGCACCCTGGCAAAGTTAGTTTTTAAAGGATTACTTTGCCAATTTTCAATCTTATCTCTATCTATCCACATTAGGGATATAGTGTGAAAAACGCCCGCAGGTGTTGGTGATGCTCTGTGTCTCTGGGAGGCAGCTCAGCGCAAATGCAAAATCTTACCCTGACTCAGTCATCTGATGGTCAAACATAGCGGCGAGAGCTGTGTGCAGGCAACACGGAGGAAAGGTAAACGTTGTTCATTTGCATACACTGCCCACATTGAAATGATACAAAGCCGGGTTACAAATCGGCAAAGTGCCCCCGTAACCTTCTTCTTACTTTCATGTTAATTAAAAATGTCACCGATGATCAAGAGGCAGAATCTTTTATATTCCAGTCAGGCTCTCGGAGGGACACCCCGTGGGGAATTGGGAATGAGAAAATAAGCCCGACAGGTGCTGGTTTTCATTCCAGGTGACATCACTCATTGCCCGCCAACGGACAGTGCTGCGTGTCTAATTCAGCTCACTGTGGGAGACCGAGATGTAGAGGGTGATCTTTCTTTTGGTGTATACACCTTGACTTTGGCTCTTAAACATGTTACACAATTTCCCCGTGGTAAGAGGTAAACGACGAAATAACGAAGTGATATCCAATTGGCTGTGTGAATTGATTACACAACCACACAGCCAAACGATTGTGTAAAAAGGTAAGTGTCCAAACAGGCAATAATGTATAAGTGAGTGTAGAACCTAGACGCTCCGTTTCAAGTGGCCCACGGGTTAAATGTCGCAATTCACCGCAAATTGGGCTTAAAAACAATCCATGTGAATCCAATTGACGAGCTAAGATTATTATTGGATTCTCTAGGAGTGTCTAAATGGCAGTAAGAGGTAGGCTGAGCAGCGAGTGCCTATTGCCTATTTGGCCCCTATTGCTCTCGGATTAACTGTGTTGTGAATGGAAGTGTTGTTGGTGCAGCTCTGCCTCAACTCACACTTAACTCACTTCTCTGCCTCTTCGATTTTTGCATGCTGCAACATTCCGTAACCAATGCACAACATGGCGGCTAGTGTGTTGAAATTCTGAAAATCAAAAGGGGTTCCTCCTCGATAAGTAGGCCAAGTGATTGACGGGAGCCTTTGTTATGCGCATGACGTCCGTAAGCAACTCCCTGAAACATTGCTCTGATTGGCATCCACGTTTGCGAACGTGGATGTCGACAAGGACCGGCTGCCGGTGTCGATGCTCAGGTGTGTTGTGGTTCTACCAGGTGTGGCTGGCGGCAGTTCTGGAGGCGGTGAAGGTGTCCCCTTTGATAGAGAAGGTCAGCGAACACAAAGACTTCAAGAAGCTGCTCAGAACGAGGACCAATGTTCTGGTGCTCTACACCAAAACAGGTATTCACTATACTCACCGTCACATTGGCTTGGTGGTTTGTGGCATTAATATGTGTAAAAAGAGTGATGTTTTTACCCTAGTAAGTTTGACATTCACAAAAAATGGTCACGCATTGGCCCAGCATATCTCATTGTGTAACTGCTATTTTCAAACAGTCAAAATCACAAACAAAAATGTGTAATGTTTATTTTTAATGAATTGCTCACCGGAAGTCCTTTGTGGTGGTGCAACTATAAATAGCGAGCATGAAGTGTCTCCTCATCAATGAATGTTAAGTTCTATTCAGGAAATCTCTGTATTAATTTACTGGTTGCAATGGACAATGTTCAAACTACAATGCAAACCGCTGTGGTAAACTAGCAGAACACGGGCCACATTAAACCCTGGTCAAATGGACTTGCAAAGCAGCATTTCCTTAGGGCCATTAGGGAAATTGCCCTCCACCACCCGCTGAATTAGATTTTCATTTTCATCGAGCTTGAGCGAAGGATGCTCTAACTGAATGCGTTCCTCAGTGTGGCCTACTGTTTTTCTCTCAATAAGCAGCCCCCAAACTCCACAACCACATCTATTGGTTTCATAATTCATGGCCCCCACTATCCCATGTGAGGTCACCGGATTAGGCCGTGCCGTGTTGAGCGGTGGGCGCTATCGATCGCTGGCTAGCATTGCCGTGCTCTTTCTCCGACAACAGCGAAAGGCTCCCTCCGTTGTGTTTACCTTGCCACAATTGTTTTTTGCTGCTATGCATGCCTGTCATCCTGCTCTTTCCTTCCAGCCTTTCATCTGTTAATTAGCCAATTAGCCAGTCAGTCATTCAGCCAATCAGGGGGACAGTCAGATGGTTAGGCACTTTGTCTACCAGTTGGGTCAGAAATCCGTGTTGCAGTCCTCTCTGGTCAGTGGCTGTTGATCACTCACGATCACCCCATAAGAAAACGCTTTTGTTTTTGATGGCCAAACCCTATAACCTCTCTGACTCCTACTCCATATATGGCCCTAAACCAAGCCTGAACTGTCTGATGTTTTTACATCTAACCCGATGCAAGCCGGGAGTTTGAGGGCATCTGGATTGACCCAAATCTTAATATCGCCTCAGAGGAACTGTTCGATCTATGCACTCAATACAAGCGTGGGAGGCATAAAAAAAGATACATTATTTTACACAAGATATTACATTTATGTTTACCCCCTCCTCACAGGACTCACAGATTGGTTTGCGATACCTCTCAAACGCATGATGTTGCGTGTGATATGGCGTTATGTTCTTGTAGCGGGGACTTTTTGCTGTTTCTAATATACAAGGCAGTTGCACGACGAGGCTATATTTCCCCCCAAAGCGGGCGGATTCTAAGTGCTTTTGGCACGCTGAGCTCTCTGTTATGTTTGTGCTCAAGTTTTTATTACAGTGTGTTCAGCGTCGCTCCCATGGGCACTATATCTGCCGATATGTATTCTATCACTTGGTTGTATTTCACGGCATAGTGACTGCATCACGTCTTTGACCACTAAAAGATGGTCTGATGATCAATGCGTCATGTTCAGCTCGCTGTCAGAGTCGAGACAAGCCAATTCAAACTCCAACCGAAATGTCCCTACCGACTCCGTCACTGTCATCGTGTCCTTCCTTTTGGCCAATGAGAGTGGCGGCAGTGTAACCGAACCGCCACCACCTCCACCACTTTCCGGCCTGACTGTCCTTTTTCTGTCCGTGCCCTGGGGAGCACTGACCGAGGGTTGTCCTCGGCCAGCGGATGGTTTTTGGTTTCTGCGAGGTGGGGCAGGGAGGTCTGACTACAGTGGGTTCTCTGTGCGGGCAGGTACGTCGGGGGACCCCCAGCTCAAGCTGCTGTCAGACGTGGCGCAGACGGTGAAGGGCCAGGGGACGGTCGCATGGGTCAACTGCGGGTAAGTGAGACGCCGGCGATCTCTTTTTGGACAACCAAACGGCGCTCTTTGGAGGTAGCTTCTTTCCCAGGTCGCTCTGCGGAGACCTCGCGATCGTTGCCGCGGTAACAACAACGTCGGGTATCCACGGGCGATTTCCCTTCTTTCCCCGTTTCCCCCGATTGAAAAATGGTGTTGTGGCAACTGCTTATTTGCACAGGCGCCCAAAGTTATTCTCATGACAAATGAAGCTGCCACACGATTGTCCTGTTGTCTCGTTGAATGCCTTATTTTCTTTTCTCTCTTTTTTTTTTTTTATTCCTCTCCGCGGTTGTTTTTCAATCTCTGCGAGTCGACGTGAGAACACTTTGTTGTCGCGCTCCTGAGTGATCTCATGTCGACTCACCTGACAGACACGGTCACGGTGTTCACTTGCCACTTGTTTTGTTTTTTACACAAAAAGTATCTGTCACAATGTTTATTTCTATATATATATATATATATATGTGTGTGTGTGTATGTACTGTATACACGTCTACCGAACCCAACACTTTTGACACTCTTGAGATGCCGTTGGAAATAAGAACCCCCAACAAAACTAGATACCTGTATCCCCAGTCTCTACTTGAGGATCATAACATGATGACTTAATCTAATTTCATATCATTTTTTCTCCTTGCCCAGGGGGCCACTACTTTAAAATACACTCTCACATCAAGGATTCCTGTTCTTTAACTCCCGATGTCCGGGTGTCTGACTCGGCGACTCCGATCGGTTCCTTTATGTCCGGTCGTGTGTGGGTGGGTTTGGGTGTGGGTTTGTGGGACTCGGATCCCGGCCTCTGTGAAACCTTCACAGAGGATGAAGACCTAAGCCATTTTCAGCGTATTTGTCTGATGAAACCCCTTGTAGTTAACAATAGGGGGTCGTGTTGCCATAGGAGATCTCGGCATGCCGTGAAGCGCGTCACCGTTGTGTCCGTCGCCATGATCTCACAGGGAAGAGGTCCAAGACAAGGCTCCAGCTGCAGGCTTTAGGGGGGTGTGAGTGTGTGTGTGTGTGTGAGAGAGCAGAATAGGATGCCATGCCAAGGCAAAGAAACCAGCAAAGCCGGGGTGACACTGTCTTTGAACAGATGACTTGGACCTGGAGTGCTGGCCAAGGCCAGTCACACTCAGCTGGACAGAAGCATACAGGTTTACTTTGCATAGATGAGCTAAATGTAAGCGAAGGACGGTGAAAGGCGAAAGAAAATGATTGCAACTTTCGTCACAGTTGAGGAGGGGAGTTGAATTTGCGTAAACCCACGGGGTTACGGTTACCCACTGTCCCACTGGTGTCAAGCATACTTGATGATTGACTCTTCTGCTGTATTTTAAGGCTCTGTGTACAAAAGACGTGGCAAAGAAGTAACACTCTTTAGCGTCACAAATCCTGTCACTAATCCTTGCAGAGGTGCGACACTGAAAAAGGCAAATCCTGTAAAGACATGATTCCGCATTTTAAGATCAAGCGTCAAACCGAGGAGCCGTGTATTCCCGGGAGAGTGTTTTCAACAGTTGGAGGAGGGGGCGCAGCTCCTCCGTCACTCGCTGTCTTTATCTGCCCTGGAGGTTTTGTGCTGTTCCCTATCGGCGCTCAGCAGGTGGGTCACCAGTTGGACTTGGCCAGGTGCCTCCACATGAATCACCTTCACAACCAAACTCCCTCTGTTCTCGCCCCCCTGCCGAGTGCACCGCGAAGCTGACTCGCCCCGAGATATCAGCGCCTCCTCCCAGGACACGGAATCCATTAAAGGCCCTCCACGCTGGT
>OMKP01070396.1:0-10409 GCA_900302375.1 Bathygadus melanobranchus
TGCCTTCAAACTAACACACACACACACACACACACACACACACACACACACACACACACACACACACACACACACACACACACACACACACACACACACACACACACACACACACACACACACACACACACACACACACACACACACACACACACAGAAACAGAAACAGAAACAGTAACACATTGGTTATGCCTAGTTCACCATCAGGAATGATACAAATGCCCCAGGTCATCATGTATCATCTATCCTCCATGGTGGTCATTTCCAACGTGTTTAGCATTCATCACAATGTAAAAACCTAAAATGATTCCACTATTACTTCTGCTGAATGACACACCTAAAGGCTGCTCTCCATTACGAGACAAACTACGGCTCTGATTGCTGCGCTGTGTGGGGGGTCTTGACACACAATTTCGCCCCGTGGAGTCGGAAGGGTAAAGCTTTCTTTCAAATGGGTTTGATATTATCTGAGACCGAGATCTCCGATTACGCTGGCAGCAGCCATTGAGACCAAGAACAACCAATGAGGTTTAAGGTCAAGAACAACCAATGGGGTTTAAGGTCAAGAACAGCCAATGGGGTGTGAGGTCAAGAGGAAGAAAAGGGGGACAAACCGGGGGATTTGGTGAGTTTTATAATTGGATAGCAGAGTCTTCATGCGTGTACCGCCCGTATGTTCGTGTAGCGTGTACTGCCCCAGTCGGGGACTTTAAAAGTTGTGTAGTGAAGAGCAGCCTTTACAGACGTGTACATTCTCCAGAAACTACATGCAGTACATGTTTTAAAGGGAACACAGCCACTTGACCGTCGCTCATGCTACATGTGAACTCCATGTGAACTGCATGTGTGACTTCCTCTCACCAAGACACTTGTGGCGCCGTTGGCCAGCGGGCCGTAGGTGATGTAGGAGTGACCAGTGATCCAGCCAATGTCGGCGGTGCACCAGTACACGTCGTCATGGCGATGATCAAAGACACACTTGAAGGTCAGTGATGTGTAGAGCAGGTAGCCGGCCACCGTGTGGAGGACACCCTGTGTACAGTACACAGAGTAGAGAGAGACACACACACACGCATTCATACACACACCACCAGTCAGAGCACTCTGGATTGCTGTACATTATTTCCCGCTTCCCCACTGTGTGGCAGTATTGAAAACAATACCTTGAATTCAATTTGATTGTTGACAGCAGTCAGATATAACAAAAACTGCATTCCCAATATTGTAAAGTTTTAATGAAGTACATCTTATCATATGGCAACATTTTTGTTCAGAATATAGATATAGTCAATGATGATATTTTTGAGGAATTTCAGATGTTTGGCCATGTGTAAGCCTGTAGCCCTGAACAGGCAGACATGGAAAATGATATGCCCCTTTTCGCCAAGAATGTTTAAGAGCAAACAGCTGGTGGAATCAATAGCATAATTCAACGTGATTGTTATTTGTGTTGCCACGGCACCATGCCAGGACCAGGACCCAAACCAAGTGGTTCTGCAGCCCTACTCTGAGCAGCCAGCAGGGTTGTGGTACGCGGTTACCTTGGGCTTGCCGGTGGAGCCGCTGGTGTAGAGGATGAACAGGGGGTCCTCGGCGTCCAGCCACTCGGGCTCACACTCCTCCGGGGAGTCCCGCATGGCCTCGTCCCACCACACGTCACACACACTGTCCCAGGACGTCTGGCCAAAACACACACGGTGACCCATAATACTAATGTAAATGTCACTGTCAATTCCCAATATCAATAAAGTATTTCATTTTATCGACCAAAGGTCAACATCTGAGGCCTGATGTTGGCTAGGTCTGAACCTTTAGAAGCACACTCACCTGCAGTCTGTTGCAGGCCTCTCCATTTGGTATCATGAGTCCCTGATTTTTGACCACCAGACATTTAGTGACCGAGGCTGATGATCTGTAACGACATGAACATGTTCTGGTTCAACTCAAACGTCCAAAAGTCCACTATGTGATGACGGCCTGGCCACCTGGAGCACCAGGAGGTTTCCTCGTGGGCCGCTTGACAGTTGGGGCCAATGCAATGCAAAATATGTGTAATAACCCCAGCCCCCGCTTGAATACAAATAGCCAAGTGCTGTTTGTATGATTGGCCCAGGCGAGTGGGCTGCCGGCCCACTGCGGTTGGATATTACATCTGTCAGATCTGACTGGCCAAAGGGAGATTCAGGAAGATTCCCGAACTGCCGCGCCATTCCAGGCCAAACTGGCCGGTGGACAATATGATTTTTTATTTTTCAATATGAAAAATGACCATGAACTGTGTATACTCGTCAAGGTGACGCGTGGCCCCCGGGGGTGAGTGCAGAGCAGTACGCAGACAGAGCAGAGCACACATCGTAGCAGCAACGGCACGCTGTAGAATTAAAGGCCTCCTAGTTTTCTGATCGGCCCACAGTCATTTTGAACGTGAGCTCAATAACGCAGGACACGTTTGCTATTGCAAACATGTTTTATTTAGGTTAAAGGCATCTGACTTACTGGGATATCTGTTAGGGTTTCTGGGATACGAATTCTAAACCTATGCTTGTTTTGAACGATATAGGTTATACGCATGACTAACGTCTTGTTCGAGTTGTCATGCAGTGATTAAAAAGTTAGTTGATCAAGGATTGCCGTCCCTGACTGCATACACCATACAGCCTCCAGTTTGTAAGATGTGGTTTGACAAGAAATGCTTCCAGCGGACTTGATGTTGGCTGATGAACCCGAGAGCTCCATGTGGTAACCCCAGCAACCATGTAGCATGCAGAGCAGACTGCTACTGTGTCACACCCCTCAACATCCCTCGTTACAGTTAATTGGGAATATCTGCATGTATGTGGGTACATTCGTGTGTGTGTGTGTGTGTGTGTGCGCGCGTGTGTGCGTGCGTGCATGCGCGTGTGTGTGTGTTTGTGTGTAAACTGTGCACACAGTGTGAGTCATGACGCCAGGGTCAGGTCCTGTTGGCTGAAGAAAGCAAACACTAAGTTCCTTGTGGACACTGACCTCTCCCTGCACTTCTCCAGGGCTTCGTCTGCTATCTGCTTGAGGTTGATCAGCTTCTCCCCACGGTACACACCATCTGTGACACATAACCCCAAGACAGCAAATAGTTAAAGATAATATTTGTACATCGAAACATTTTGGAAGTTATACAGACGGAAATCCAATATTAATATTTTCTATTTATCAAGGCAACAAAGAAACTAGTTTTCCTACATAGAGTTCGCCCCTTTGCCCACTATGATCATTATATAGCGTACATACGGTTTTACTAAACAGAATTACAACCCTAACCCTGTTTAGTAAAGGTTATATCTAGTATCTACTGCACTAAACTGTTATTTGTTGAACCACGCCCCCCCCCATATTGTCGACGTTCCTACAACCGCTAGGATCACGGCTAACCACTTCGACCCAATTGAGTTGTTGACTCCCTCCTCCGCATGAGGGTGTAGCTCTGCTCGCTGTTGACAAATCCTGATGTCAATGTGGGCCCCAAAACACCACCTTCAGACTTGTGCCTGTGATAAAGGGCTGCTGTGATAAAGTCTCAGAGCGTTTGCGTTGCTCAGCGATGAGCATAAAGAGCATACCTGCTGTCACCAGCACACTGCTCTGGGCGTCCACGATCCTCTCACACAGACTCTCAGAGGAGAAGCCTGCAAACTATGAACACACACACGCACACACACACACACACGCACACACACAGACACCACCAGAGGAAGGCGAAGGGGGGGACAGGGGGACAGACATAGGACAGAGAAGCAGACGGTGAGGCGTGTCTACGGAGGTGTTTATAGTTCACACCATAAAGGATCAAAGAGCGGCATTATGAATCTGGACTCAATGACATGTCGCTGCTTGCAGAATGCTAGCTATAACTATATACACATAAATCTACGTTGTACTTTATCCAACTCAAAGTACATAATTCTTAAATGGGGTAATTCTATTCTGATTTGATCCACTTCAAAGAGAGTTTGCGTCTGCATATTAGCAAGTCATTGGATTTGCATAATAATGCCCTTCAAAAAATTATGCTTCTAACTATGAAAGCTAATGCACACACACATTCACACGAGCCCCCTCATTAGTGAAGTTTCAAGCACAATGATCAAGGACAACTGGGGGATGCTAACATATTAGCCTTTCGAAAAATAGCCCGGCATGCATGATAAAAATAAACCATGCCGGAGAAGCCAGCGCATAGTTTAACTGTAATGCTAAGCTTGGATATGAGTGGTTCAATATCTTTAACAGTGTTCCCTTGCTGGAAAACTTCTACATTCCTCCCGGAGATGGGTTAGACATGGCGAGCGTCTGACCACATGCCATGGATATCTATGTGATGACACTCTAGGTTCTAATCACATAATCACAGTTGAAATGGGAAATAGGCTGAGAGAAAAAAATAGGGGCTAGTGAAACAACCACCACTAACCCACTTCTGTCTCTCTGGCAAAACAAAGGGGACCTCCCAAATCATCTGGGATTAGACACAGAATTTCCTCATCACGTTTGGGCGATGCCATGCCTTGCCAACAAGTGAGATGAACATATACTATATATATATACTATATAATGTAAGAGTACATTCTTGAAATACTTCCTTTAAATTGCATTCTAAATAATTGATTCATGCTCTGATTTGGCATGCATAAATTACAGGCCCTTTAATTAATTGGATGTAGCCTAATTGTGCTATCCTAATTACAGACTGGGGTGCAGCACGGGCGCGTGTTAGAAGAACTCACCACAATGGAGTGGACGGCTCCAATGCGGGCGCAGGCCAGCATGGTGTATACCAGCTCTGGGAGCATAGGAAGGTAGATAGCCACCCGGTCTCCCTTTTTCACACCTGGACCCAGGCGACAGACAAACATACATACACACACACAGTACATGTTGACTCGAAACCACTGGCTGATATAGAAAAGAGTCCGGTTTGGTTGAAATGAGCCTTTTGCAGCCAGAAGTAACAAGCTATTGAGTAAGACATGTCAGGGACAACAGGTATATTCTCTAAATTGTTGTGTTCTTGTGAGTCTTAACTTTGAACAAACACTGGAACAATATACAATAAAATAGGAATACATTTATATATAAACCATATCTGCACAGCAGAGAAAGGATCACTTACAAAACAGCAGGATTATCATTGATTATTATCCTTGAAATAAACATTGTTAAAATAAACTGTGATACTGGATTATTGACACAGATTGAATTCAATCTGATGTGTTGAAAGTTGTCTAATATTGAGTAATGGGTCAAAGTCAAATCTTCTCACCCATCTTCTTGAGGACATTGGCACATCTGCACACCTGACCCAACATCTGGCCATAAGTGATAACCATGCTCTGGTCAGGAGAGTTCCCCTCCCTGGGAAGACAAAAAGACAACAACAACACAATAAACAAATTGATGTGACATTGTATGTGTTGTCTAATATGTGGCTAGTGTCCCATCCATGTATTACATGCCACTGACAAATGTGTATGTAGATAGCAAAATGCTAATATAATATAGCAAATCTAAAAAGGCAAGTACATCTGCCTCATAGGTTCACATAGAAAGAGATATGATGTTCCAACCAGTAGCTCTATGGCTATATTAGGTTTAGATACTTGACAGGAGTGTGTGTGCATCAACCCAGTTTAATAGTCAACATGGCAACCTGCCTGCTGCTAAACTTGACTCTGACACCGGTAACATTATAGATGGCAACCGTCTACAAGCTGGTACAACAAGCTGATAACAGCTGGGATATGTTATACTGCTAAACCCTGAAGGCATCGCACCACTACAATAAAATAGGTAGACACACACACACACAGCCATGCACAGTCGCATACACACACTTTATACATTAGTGGTTGTTTAGGGAAAGGCCATTAAATGTTACTGAATTATTTCCACAGCTTTATTTCATAAATAGAAATTGCTTGACGTTTAAAGGAGACGACGCCCTCATCTTAAAGCAAAAGTCCCATTAAACAAACAGTTAAAGCCGATATAAATAACTTCTGTAACAAGGCTACAACATGAACAAATATTTTACTACCAGCAAAAGACACTCCCTCACATTTTCATGTTAATGTTTAATCCCCAAATGTTTCTTGGAAGCCACTCAAGGGAAACATGTTTTATAGCCAAAATTGCCTCGCCCACTATGGATAGGTTGCTCAGTTCATTTGACGCTTTATAATGTTCCAAAGCTTACATTAGGTACGAATGCAGTCAAATTTATCTAACCAATGGACCTCATGAGAATCCCCTTCGTCTCCCAGTTCTACAGAGAGGTGTTGTTGTTTTGATGTTGAGGTCATGGAATAACATTTTCGAAAATTACGTTGGCTTCTTCAAAAATTGCATATTTCCGCCGTAAGGTTAAATGCTTGCTAATTAGCCAAATGCACCTCCAATGACTTGGAAAATATGCCTTCCTTTTCTATTTTAGGCAATCGATATAATTATATCCACATGGTCTCCTAAAACCTCAAATCGGACTCGACCGCCCCTCGGTATTGGTCTTGAATCGAACTTGATTCACCAAATGACTCGATCAGAATTTGGACTGGAACGAGGTGGTCTCCACAACAGCCCTGCCTCAGGGGGTCACTATGGTTACTGGTGTAGGTGTTTGTTTCAATTCTCATTCATTCTGGTCCGTCTGCAATTCCATTGGCATTGGCAAGCCTTATTGTAAGTTGCCTCAATCATTAAAACACATGCCAGTCCTTGTGTGAAATAGTTTAGAGGACTATGAGCGAAGCAAAGCAGATGAATGGTAGAATCTATTGGGACTCAGGACACAGTGGTGACACAAGAGAGAATTATGACATGCCCCTTTGGGGTGCAGCCACCACACCGGTCATGTGGGTGATGTAATGTGGGCGATGGTTGTCAAAGTTCCCATTTTAATCATTGAACTGTCATTAAGGGTCAGGGTGGAAGAACTATTTATTGTTGGCTCCATTGACATGTTAAATATTTACCTTTATATATATATATATATATATATATATATCAAACAAGGAAGTTACAAAAATGAACACACACGTGTGGTGGTTTGTTATAACATTTTGGTAAAAGGCAATGTACCGTTTTTGATGCAATGAAGACTAAATATAAATCAATGAGAATGTCTGGAATTAAAACTAATTATTTAAAAGTAATGAATTATGCATCATTTAAATGGGGCTTTGCACCGATGGAATATCCTGCACATTTCAGAAAAATGCAGGATAACTGGTGTGGAAGGATTCCTGCAACATTTCTGCATTTTGAAAAGGGTTCTTATGAGCAGGGAGGTCTTGGAGTCTGTTGACTTTGTGTGAGTCTGCGTACACTCAGGCCCATGTATCTGGCGTTGCATCAAATGCCTTGCAGAGCTATGGTGATGTCTTCTAACCATGTTGTTGCTTACCAGTAGTAGGCAACCTTTTCGCCCAGGTTCTTGTCTCTCACATTCCTGTCCAGGACGTTGTAGCATATGTTGGTTTTGGCTCCCTCCATGCATTTGATGAAGATGGTGCCTTTAGTCATGTCAAAGTTGTACTGCAGCATTGGTCCTGTCGCCGGCTTCTTCCAAAAGAACTCGTCTGCAATCTCTTTCCAGAACACTATGTGAGGGAAGACATTTTAAAGTGGTGGTGGCCATGGGTCATTAATATTATCTATCTATCTAACTAACTATAATGCAAGGGAGAGATCCAGACAGACTTACACACAGACAGAGCTGTATGCACACACATGCAGATGCAACACAGATAGACAGCAGCAGTGTATATCACACACGCACACACACACACGCACGCACGCACGCACACACGCACGCACGCACGCGCACACACACACTCTGATGTATTAGACATACCTTCTGGATTCTCCACAGACTTTCTGTAACGTGCCAGATAGGAGTTAAGATCAGGCACATGAGCATCTTTCTGCAAGTCAAGCGGAGGATGATAAATTTTGTCCTCGATATAGTGAGATCTGGGAATAACCATGGTGAGGAGACAGACTGCCAGCTGGCCTGCAGATCATCTAAGGATGCGCCGCAAAATGGGTTAATCCGTTGTCACTGCGGATTTGACTGTCCTCCTGGGGCAAGGTAAGAACTCTTCAAGGCCCCACGTATTGACGCGCCACTATTCACTTTGGACACACCTTTAATCCGTGGGCTGAGTCTCTTCCAGCCTGCTTAGCTCCAAAACAACCAATCAAGCTCGCAGTGTTCGGCACTCCCACCTTTTCATTGGTTGAACAGTCCCTGGTCTGTTCATCACATTATTTTTCTCTGCGGAGGTAGGAGGTATGTAGGCAGATGAATGGCCGGGATTCAAAGTTTTACTCCGACAGAACGTGTTCCGAGTAAAAAAAAGAAAAGGGAAATAGAGCTGTAGGAAACAACCTGACTAGTCCTTCTGTCAATATAAGACATAGGCCTCCTCTCAAGAACTCTCAACATGCGTGCAGATTTGTAATTCTCTAGATCTAGATTAATAAACATACATAATAAACAATGTTGTTGTTGTTGTTGTGATTGATGAGGGTCACCTTCATATTAAAAGTTGAATACATTATAATGTATCAATAAAGAAGACTTTTATAAACATAGTTTTTTAATTTAGGAAATACTAGCTGTACAAGTAATATATATTTTATGTATCTATTTTAGATTTATGTAACTATCAGTGATCGATTGATTGTGCCAGTGGCGTTGCATACATTACCAGACCTGAATAATCGAGAACGATCGCATCTGTATGTTGTTGTCGGCCATTGCAGTCCTGTGTCAGTGTTAGCACGTCGGGACAAAAACGAGTCAACATGTTTTTGTCTTCTGCTATTCGATCTGCTGTTTCGCAAACGGTACGGAATCTGCGCTCTATTCATATGCTGCCAATCACGATAAATATTTAGACTTACCTCCTTGTTATTTTAGAAATAAAGGTTATGACATCTTACAAGGGCAAGTTGTGCAGGCCGCTATGGTTAGCCAATGTTAGCAAGGAAGCTAGTTTACCTTGCAAGCTGACGAACACTTTGACAGTTTAACATAAGTACTTTTAATCATCGTACTGACGACAAAATGCGAAGTACTACCAGTTTGAGGTTTTTATGTCCGGTAAGGGTGCATGTTTCATGAGGGATGAAACATTGTAATTGAATGCAGATTCATAAAACGGACCGCTAAGGATACTGTTGACTATCACTTCATTTTTGGATTATGAATCTGAAAAATCGGCCAATGTGTGAGACAACTATATCAGATATTGGATATGACTTGCACAGCCTTTTGTGACCCCCAACACTCATAATCCAATAATATAATACACATAATAATCCAATTGAAACATTGAAGTAAAATGTAAAGGGGGCTACCACAAGCTTCGGAGGATCGAGGTTTTATCTGAATCAACCAAGTAACGTTTAAACATATGCATGCATTTTTACATTTATGGCATTTGGCAGACGCATTTGTCCAAAGCGACTTAAAATAAGTACATTTGTCGAAAGAGTGAAAGAACAATATATCGCTGACGGTACAGTAAGATTTGAATAGAACAAGTTTCAAGCACTCGTAATTGCTAAGTTGATCCCTTGCTGGTAAACAGCAAGATAGCCAAGATAAGATGCTACACAATGCTAAGTACTATTTTTACGCGTCAGGACGTACAAACATACAATTAAAGGAAAAAGCATGCCCTTAATTTGATACAGTAGGCTGTTCAGGAGGTAGAGATGGTTGTCTGGCAACCGGAAGGTTGCTGGTTTGATCCCCGGCGCCGCCTAGCTAATTGTCGAGGTGTCCCTGAGCAAGACACCCAACCCCAACTGCTCCTGACAAGCTGGCTGTTGTCTCGCATGGTTGACACCGCCATCAGTGTATGAGGTGAATGTGAGGCAATGTAAAGCGCTTTGGATAAAAGCGCCATATAAATAAGCCATTTACCATTTACCACCCATCTAAATGCATTAAATTGTTCATATTGTCACTGATTGACAAATTCAATTTAATGTTTCGAATGTTTAGTGTACCATGTTTTAGAATCTATAGTCAAAGTCAAAGTCAGCTTTATTGTCAATCCAATATATGTACAGACATACAGAGGGCTGAAATTGCGTTTCCCTCTCATCCACGGTGCATAGCAAAACAATATAAATATAAATAACAAAATAAAAATACATATATATATATAGTCCCTATACATATGTCCCTATACATATATAGGGACTGTAATTTTATAGAAATATATTGTAGCAGGTGGAATTACAAGTTAGACCTAATTTCTCATCTGGTTATATGTTTAGGGGATAGAATTGTCAGCTGTTGGATACCGCCACATACACAGCAAGTTTACAGCAATGAGATTAAACCTTACATACTCTCCATG
>OMKP01070404.1:0-16102 GCA_900302375.1 Bathygadus melanobranchus
CTACTACCATTAGCTACACTACCTGCTGCTGGGGTCTTTCCAACCTCTGCTGACTAACACAGCTTTTAGCCATAGTCTTCTCAAGACACATTCAAAATCTGTTTTAGAGGTGCTGTATGTAAGGTTTGAAGTTGTAAAGAGAGTGCAGAAGACAGCAAGATTTCAAACATGTGCAACACAAAAACACGTCCCCTCCCTCTCTGCTCCCTCCCTCCCTAGCATTTCTCCACTAATCATGGAAGAGATCCTGATTGGTAATAAATGAGCCAGGAGTGGTTTAAAATCCAAATGGTCTCATACAGAGGCTGGAGCTGTCAATCAGAACAGATGTTCTCACAGTGCTTTTCTCTCACTAATTGCAGATTGATGACTGTGGCATTTCTAACGAATTACACTCAAATTATAGTTCTTAAACTTACAGCACCAAGGTCAGGATTTAAATATTGTAAGATAATAAGGCACTATTAGTGAGTCCCAGTCTGCATAAGTCCATTCAGGGTTAGGTGTGTGTGTGTGTGTGTGTGTGTGTGTGTGTGTGTGCATGCGTGCGTGCGTGTGAGAGACAGAGAGAGATGTGTCTGAGTGTGTGTGTGAGAGAGAGACTACACCATTCCCAGTATGCCCAGCATTTGCTGATCACAGGGGTGATCAGCAAATGACCCCCATTCACCAGATACGATGACCAAAGGAGAACGGGGGGTGGGGGTAAAGAAAAGAGAAGGATGGAGAGAGAGAGAGAGAGAGAGAGACAGAGAGAGAGAGAGAGAGAGATGAATGTCTAACCAAGTAGTAAAGAATAATCTCATAATAGCCACTCTTAATTTATTTTCAATCGAACGCTGCCATCGTTATTTTGATTGAAATGGCTGATCGAGCACAGTCTGGTCCAGTAGTGTGTGTGTGTGTGAGTTTGTGTGTGTGTGTGTGTGTGTGTGTGTGTGTGTGTGTGGGCATTCCTCCAGAGGGTTCCTACAGGGGGATCTCAGCAGGGGGTTGGAGGATCAGCAGATGAGTGCTAGGTTACCGTCCAGGACAACAGTCCACCAGGAAGCCTTGTTCCCCTAGAGCAACACAGGATGCATCTCTAATAGAGACGCTCTGTGTCTTCCAGCCCTCGGTGGTCTTGTCTCTTTTTTGTATCTTTCTAATTCAATCCCATCGCTTTTCAAAGATTTATTGTGCAACTGATGGAAAGCGTTGAGAGAGGTGCCCATGCGGGAGCTGAACTCATTCTGGGATCCGAGGGGAGGGCACGATTTGGGTTCCATCCCATCCCGCTAAACGGAACGTTGATGACATGTTCTCATCGGTGGAAACCATGGCAAGCCATAGTATCATGTCGTTAGTATTTATTGTTGTTGTTTTATGTATTAAAGGTTCAATTGTTCAAATGTTAGAAAAGGTATCAATTGTAACTTTAAGTATTAGGAATCCAGGGCTCGGATGCTCAGGGGATTCAACATGCGTGTGCTCTGATACATGGGTCAGAGGCTGCTAATGTAACAATGACGCCTCAACGTGTGTATTAACACACCACTCATAACAGGAATTATAGGCTCACCTTTTGGATACTAGGAAGAAAATGAGTTCAAATGATTCAATCTGATGATATGCTATATTGAACCACACCCCTACGCCCACTACCTCCCAAAACCTCTCATTACTGACAGGATTTAACTGGCACTTTAATCTGAATCCAGAAGCATCTCATTACGGAGCAGGTTGGGGCCTGCATCTTGCTCTGGCCCCGGATGCAGGTAGACCAATGAATCACTCACAAATCACTTATTGATGCTGTTATTTTCTGAATAGTTTATCCTTTGCCAGTTTATCCTTTAATATATAAGAACAATAGACACACACACACACACACACACATACACACTACCTCCATGTACCACCACCTTACATGACCCCTTAGGGGCCGTGCACCCACAAGTCATCCTCCCTCAGGGTGGTTTGTCTCCTAACTATCCTTCCTTGTGAAGGGTCCTTACTGCCGGCTGGATCCTCGTCTCCTCCACCAAAAGACACACAGAGACAGCATGGAGGGGAGAGGAGGGGAGAGGAGGAGGAGTTAGCACTGTGACAGAGCCTGGTTATCAGAGAAGCCCTCTTCAAACCACACAGAAGCTGGGACGATGGCTTAAAACTGCTCTAGGGACAGTTTGAGAGTTGAGAGAGAGAGAGCACTTGATTTAACAACCCTCTCTCTGCCATTGAGAAGTGTTGCATTCACGCAGCTGTGGTGGAGCCATGACAACGCTGTGTGTGTGCGCTTGATCAATGGGCAGATGGATTCCCCTGAACCAATCAAGGCAGAGATGCTTTGATTGGTCCTTAATGAGCCGGGAACGGTCAAAATCTAGTCTCATACAGAAGCAGGCAGGCGCAGTCAACCAGAACAGATGTTCTCTGGTGGATGGCATGGTGGCATGGTTTTATGTTTAGCAGATGAAGCACGGCCAATGTCCGACGTCTACCTGGAGACATCCCTGAGGAAGACCCTAACCCTAACCCTTACCAATGAAAGGTGTCTGCTGACTGACGTACTAGTAATGATCAATCAGCATCTGCATTAAAGTATCTCTTGCACTGTGAGAAGATTTCAATATCATTTGACCATTTGTACTTTCCTGAAAGTATCATGTTAACAGAAGCTGCTGCCCTGTAGTTTAACCCAGGATTTCCCGGTCACTCTCATTTGAGGAGGGCCCCATCTGAGGCATCAGCCTGTTCAGGGGTCAGATGGCAGATGGGGCCCACAGCTGAGTTCTGCTGACTGGGGATAAACTGCTCTCAGGGCTTTGGATTTTACTTGGCCTGCTCTTGTTGAATATTTAATAATGGGGGTTAGGTTGTGAAATTATTTAGTGTTTCCTAAATTGGATATGAGGAATTATGCGATACACATTTGTCAAGTGAATATGTTACAGGTGTTTGTCAACGATGTTGGCTTGCAGTATAAACACTATATCTTAATCTTCTATTCAAATCAGACATCAGCGATGGCTTTGGATAAAAGCGTCTGCTAAATGTAAACATGAATGTAATCTGGCTTGTGTAATATAAAAGATAAATTGATGCACCAGCATGCATCTTAAATACAAAGTGTTTTCTACCTAGCCGAGACTACACACAGTGACGCTTATAGTCGGCTTCACCTTTACTGACCGGTATAACGAGATTAACCCTCCTCACACGTCATGAGCGTATAGGCTCTAGAAGGACCACAGAGATACTTTGAGACGAGAGAGAGTGAGAGAGAGAGAGAGAGAGGGAGAGGGAGACGGTGAACAGTCTCGATGCGTCGCGCAGTGCTTCCCTTCCCTTGGTATTCCCGGTTCTGCCATTAGACGCACCGGAGTAAAGACAGTCGGTGAAGTAGTTAACGGCAGGCACCTCTTGCCTTTTTTTTTTTTTTACGGCGGGCTGACACGAGGCTCCGGTGCAAGATGCTGTAGCAGCGGCCGCCGGGTTTGTGTTGCTTCTGGACCACAACGGATGGGGTTTATGTAAACGTGGAACCCGTCATGGTAAGACGTTATCTGTTATTCTACTGCGTTATTCTATTGCGTGATTATAAAGGCTTCGTTGCTTTGCATTGGCCGTTGAAGCGCACGCAGCGCGTACTGAAGAGCGCTGCGTGCGTAAATTCCATGGCGGGGGGCGGGGGGTTGTTGGTTTATTCAGGGTTCATAACTGTCACACCAGCTGAAGTCCTAGCCGCGAAATACTCCAAATGTAAAGTAATCCACTGGTGAGGCGCGCGTCCGTCCGGCGGCATATCGCTGCCTTTAATCTGCACAAGAGCGTGAACTTTTAAAACACAGTGCGCGCATCAGCGTGTACAATGGATTATGCAAAGATGAGATCCCATTGTCCCTGCAGATGCACCGTGCTTAGGGGTCGACTCCCCGTATTTTGACGGCAGTTGTGCGTATCTAAAGCGATCTAAAAAAAACCGAAATGTCCAGAGAGAGTAATAAACGCGCTAACTGAAAGCACTTTATTCGGTGTGAAGGATCTACAGCATCCCAACCATGCAGTTACTGACAGAACTTTCCCAGGGCCGGCTGGGCTATGCGCATGCACCAGGATTTCACTTGGGAACGCCGAATACGTTTGACAGGGTCGTTCTGAGTTCTGAATGAATAATATTTAAGATGCAGGGACCCATGCACATTGAAGACGAACGGTAAATCTGTGTGTACTACAAACGTGTTATGAGTTTCAGGTAATTTGCTGATTGACTGCAGCCTCTTTTGGAGCATTTCATGCAAGACATTCCAGTTAGAGCATGGTTGTATGGTTTAAACACATGCAAGGCAGCATGGCGGCCTCTACAGTCCATTTATTGTCTCCACGTGTTGCATTTGTGCTCTGTGGCTTGTTGGCTAATACCACTGTAGTGTTCCACACACCTTTATGGAAGTATGTTTGTAATTACCTACAGACCAACAGGTAGGGGGGCCTGATCCATTTTCAGACTTGAATACATTCATTCATTCATCGTTCATTCATTCACTCACCTATGATCCATCCATCCATCATTTAATAGCATCAATGTGAGACACCTCTCTCAGTCTCTCAATCTCTCTCCTTTGTTTACGGTGAAATTGGTGATAAGGTTGAGCTCTTGAAGTCTCCGTCAACACTGAGACCATCCATGTCAATGGTAAATGGTGTCTTTGTAGCGAGTCGAGTGTAAGACCACAACATGAAGTCATTATCGATATAGAGCTGCTGCTGCTGAGAAATACAATGCTGTATGATGTTGTCAATACTGGCCAGCTCCATGCTGTGTGACGTCGTCAATACTGGCCAGCTCCATGCTGTATGACGTCGTCAATACTGGCCAGCTCCATGCTGTATGATGTCGTCAATACTGGCCAGCTCCATGCTGTATGATGTCGTCAATACTGGCCAGCTCTACACTCTATAGATTCAAAGCAGCACTCACTAGCAACACTAGCTGTGGTGTGCTGGTCAGACAGAAAGACTTATATTAATACTTCTAGAAGGACCACATCGACTACTGTGTGAAAAACAGAATTTAATTTACCCTTGCAGCCAATCAAAGGCCGTTTGCATAGGTTTTCATAGATTTTTTTTGGTATCTTCCAAGGTGAAAATCGTACTTTTGAAAGTGATTTAATGAATTCATAATGACCTCCCTGTGGCTGGCTGAAGATATGGTGGCTGTATCTTCTGCTTCCTGTCTTGAAGCTTCCTTGTTCACATCTGAATATATGCATTTATGCCACTATTTCATATTCCATATTCCACCCACGCAATTTCAATGTAGTGGTTAGGCTGTTCGACTCCCAGCTGAAAGGTACTGGGTTCGATTTCCCCCATGTTCCCAGTCTACCTGTAGGCATCCTTATGCAAGATGCCCCATAAAACCCCTACCTGCTCTATAATGATGTGTATCTGAATTCACTTGAGCTAAACGAGTCAGCTGAATAGAAATACTCATTAATGCTTACATAGTGTTGTTCTTAATCATCAATAACAAATACACATTATTTAGATATGAGGTTATTTCCTGAAAAATACATTTTATTACAGTTGTTATCTGGTTGTCTTAGAGGGGCTGTGTGGTATTTTTAGTTATCTATCGCTAGATCCTATTTCATATTTCATTTCATAGTCATATTTTCAGATCATTATCAGACCAGCTTTAAATTAAATGCCAATACACATTCCTAGATGAAGCTAAAAATACCACATTGAGCAAATAAATCACGATATTGTATTTTATTCGTCGGCATTAGTAAGCTCTTGTTCAACTTATGACTCATCTGTACCCAGTCTGGATCAAGAAGCTAACAGAGTTAGTGCCCACACCACACTCTCTTTAAGCCAATATTTCCTCCATTTCACTGAGAAGAAGCGGGTACATTGAGTACTTGGCAAAAGTTTTCAGTTAAGTGTAAAAGGTTAACTTTGTGAGAGGAGCAATCGGTTACCAATTTGTAGCAATTCGTACAACAGCACCTCCTCGCTCACACGTAGATGAGTTCTTTGTAGATTCACCAAACCCAGCCTTGTACTGGATATTACTTGGAAAAGATGAGTGTATACGAGCTGAGAACAAGTCGTTTCAGACCAGACACCTGCCTTGCCTCTACCAATGGACATCCAAGTCATAACTAATCATGCTCTCCAGTTCAATGGTCTGTGCCAACCAAACTACATAGCGTTGTGTGTCAACAAAATGTCACCGTCATGCCAAAGAGCCAACAAGCTCTCTGGTGCTAACGCTGGCCATGAGAGGGCTTGTGTGCAGAGTGGCATGGTATCGCTTTAATGTTCTGGTTGGGTTGGGTTGGTTTTTGTGTTGGAAATAGACAATAGCTGAAAAGCTGCTGTTTTACGCTGCTCTATCTCTTCATCGGCGGCTCTGTGGTATTCTGCCGATGTCAGAATAACTGTCGTGTTTATCAGGCGTTTATCGCATTCGTCTCGTTCTGAAACAGATTCCCTGGGTCTCAATGTGTGGATAAGACTCCAATTAACAAAGGAATGACTAATGACCTCTGACTAATGGTATCGTCTTCTATCAGATGCAACACCGTGGCACGCAGGCTGTTCATTACGACGCATTACTGCTGCGAAGACAACAAGCAACGGTAACATAGTTTTATTTGGGCACCATCCAAAGTGTGGTAAGTCTAGTGTCGTGGTTTGAGTGTCTGCCCCCTAGCTGTATGGTTCTGGGTTTGAACCCAGGCTACATGTAGGCCTACGCCCTACCTGCTCATCAATGTATCTAAAATATGAATGAAAATGTCATACGTTGCTCAAAGTGTGTGCCAAATGACGAAATAGAAACAGACTAGAAAGTGTCATCATTGCTAGTTGAGTGCAGGCGTGTTTCAGTTTTCAGATGAATTTAACTCGGTTGCGTCAAATGTCACAGACTAAACAGCCAACGTGTCGTTCTCAGTCTCAGTAGGAAAGTTAAGGAAGTTGAGGAAGGGATTCTGTTGAAGGTCAAAACGTTACGAACGCCACTGTAGCTCACTGCGTGCATAGCCGATGTCCAGACGTCAACATTTATATCTATTATGTGCTACTATCACATTATATCTAGCATGAATTATTATTTTTGGTGTCAGTGCTGCAGAACACGCTATCCGCTAACACACACTGAATATAGAAATTATATTTTTCAGCTCCCTTGTTATCGTAATGTTTTTAGCTAATACGGCTATTTCTATGCAGATCAGACACCTCAGGGAGACAATTTCAATCTTTTTTTGAGTGATAAGGGACTGCCAGTTAGCCATGCCTAAAATGAACTTGGTGGATGTGGAGACTAATAGGGGAGAGGAAGAGGAGAAGTTTTATTGATATGTCTTCCTTTCATCCTTCATCTATCTACCGTTCCTGTGACATCTTCTGCAGTTCTTTTTTTTGGCTCTACAGCTAACTTTATTGAAACTTTATTGAAACATCTAAAGACATTCCATTGCACATGCTCAGGAAAACGAAGCACATACGCTGTGCTGTGTGTGTGTGTGTTGATTGGTTGTGTCAATTATGAGAGGGTGCTGTGAGGGTTTTTCTGTCTGTTCTGTGTTTGAGGATTCATACAGGTGATTCACAGCAGGTCCAAGCGGGCTTTTTGCTCAGGGATAGTAAATTCTTTATTTTGTCTGGAAAGCCGTAGCAGAATAAAAAACGTTAGTGTCGGGAGCAATAGGATGAAGTAAAAGCAGGCATATGTCAGCGTGGAGGAGATGTTGACACTCCCATCGATCTGCACCAGGAACAAAACATCTCTGTGGAGGATTATGTCATTTCAGGGCATCTATTTTCTCAGATGTCTTTCAGTTTAAAAAGTTGAGCGGAGATGTAGAAGTTCTCCCCTGTCGTTGGGTTAAAGAAGTCGTTCACTGTCTTCAAAACGGCCGACAGGTCAGTGATCCAGGCCAAGCGATCTGTATATTCTCCTTTGCCTTGCTTGTGTTTGAAACTGCCTTCCCCACTAAATATGTAAATATGTATTGCTCAGTATTCTTATGGAAATGTGTTCTCTCTGGCAATTTACAGTATGCTCACCTCACCTTGTTCAATATCCACAGAATTCATTTGGAAAGATACCTAACATCAACTCGATAATGTACTACTTCTTTAATAACCAACACAACTTTTTTGCTACACCAATTAATTGATTCTGATTGTTTCTTTAGTGTGTGTGTGTGTGTGTGTGTGTGTGTGTGAATGTGTGTACATACCCTCAACCTATCAATGAAATCTAATATCTCTGTGCAAGAGCGCAACATAACAAACCTGGGTTTACCTTTGGGAAAACACCCTGAGCGGAGGATCACTTTACTAGTTCATACTAGCTCTAGCTTATACTAGCTTTAGCTCATATTTCTTATGTATGTATGTACTACTGATGCTAAAGATGTATGTATGTACTACTGATCCTAAAGATAGATGTATGTATGTATGATGAGTCAACCATCGTTGCTATCTTAAGAAAACAAGTAAAGAAATAAGAAGATGAAGTGTTTCAGAGTTTTCTTGTTTTTTAATGTGCATGTGTGCATTTGATGTGTCTAACTATAGGCTTTAATACATTGCTTCAGTAGACCCAGCTCAGTACTCAGTACTGGACATCATGTGGAGCTCAATATCCGGTTCAGATGACCTTGAGGTCTCGCTAAGGTCAACTTTATTGTCAGGTGCAATATGAAGACAAATGCGTATTTGTCGTAAAGAGGAAGTGGCCAAAGAGAGGTCTTCTAGCCCAGCCAGTGTTACAAACTCTTTAACCAGTAAATTATTTTAAGACACTTCTCTTCACTGTTCTCTCTACCAGTGTCCAGGATTTCAGAACTTCACAGGGACATAGAATAATGAGGAATTATGAACATATAGTTTACATTTACATTACATTTAGAGCATTTGGCAGACGCTTTTATCCAAAGTGACTTACAAAAAGTAACACATTTGTCGAAAGTTTAGCTGGTGATCTCGTCTTTTTGGTAACCTTGGAACCTCAGAATGACTAATTTTCGCAGTATAAATGGACACATTTATACTGCACACATCAGCCAAATGTTTCAAAACATATTTTCTATGTTTTCAAAACATATTTTCTGTGTAATTTTATCAGCAACTATTTGAGTTATTCTCAACTTCACCATAATGCTTCACAGTAAAATCTAATTTTAGCACTCACTACTTTAGTTATGTTCCGCTATACATATATTTTATATTTATCAGCAAATATTGTACTTATTATCATCTCAACTGTCATAACCGTAACAATTCACAATTCCAAATGTATTTTTTTTTTCTAAAAAAAATCGTATTATCACAAAGGTTACGAAATCCTGTCACACATTCCGACTTTCTTCTTATTACTTACTTCTTATCCCCGTCCCCATCAGATGTCAGCTGCTGGTATTTAAGAGTGTGTGTGTGTGTATGTGTGTGTCTGGTGGTCTTGGGACTCCACTCTCTTAAAACCCCAGGCAGCGGGTGAAGGGGGCAGCCATGACACCTCGCTGTGAGCCTGCTCAGCCAGGGGGGTTTAAAGATTTAAAATGGTGGTCATGAGATGAGTGTAGCCCAGGGATTAGAAGAACCCCCACCACCACCACCCCAAGACCTGCACCTCTTTCACACTGAATTAGGGGATATTTTACACTTCAGCATGCTTCAATATCCTCTAATGCATAATGGCTACTACTAATATTGTGTATATAGATATATTTTCTGTATTTATTTATTGAAGTTTTTACTTTTAATTAAATGTGTTTATCTCTTTCTAATTCCAATTACTGTCTTAGGAGGCCTCGATGACATTCCATCTGGGTTTTATAAAGTACATCTCATCTCATCTTCTGTGATGCTATCAGGCACTCCTAGCATTAGCTGTAGCTGCAAACATAGACTGCAAACTGCAACAGGGGATGGGATGCTAGACGTTTTATTCATTCCATGAATAGAAGAAGTAACATTCCCTCTCAAAGCCATTGTTTTTTCTCATTGCCACTCTCCTAGAGACTGAGAGTGAATACAGATACTCTGTCATTAGGATGCTCAAGGATGCCTACAGTTTAGGCTGTGGACACTGGGGAATCCAGTACCTTTAGGCTGGGAGTCAATAGTAACGCCCATGGCCACTAGACTATCCTGCCACTAACTAACATGTAGAGTGGCTACCGTATCTCAATCACAAGATATGATTGTTTTAATAAATCCAGAACAGTCCCATCCAGTTGCCTATGATGATGTGTTTTTGCGGGACACAGTAGGATAAAGTATGTTGTAGAATAGTGGCTGGATCTGGTTGGATCCCCCAGTGTCCGGACCTGGTTGGATCTCCCAGTGTCCGGACCTGGTTGGATCCCCCAGTGTCCGGACCTGGTTGGATCCCCCAGTGTCCTCCACCTGTAGGCATCATTGAGCAAGATTCCCACGTCGTTATCGCTGGTATTAAATGCATTCTACGTCCACAATAATCACTACAGCGACAGAACATTTCAAAAATACAAAATTTGCCCTCACACATTCTTACAACAACGCAGTTATTAGCCATGTCTCCAGCCTGTTACATGTATGTAGCTTTTGGAAGCAGATCGCTTGCACAAGGGGTACATACATGCTGGGATAGAACCAGCAACCTATCAGAGTATGTGGTCTTTTACTTTACCTAAAACATTTGATAAAAAATAATTATATTCAAAATGCTACAAATGAATACAACTTGAGTGTCTTGCATGTAAAGGAGCAAAAGACATTTTAACATTCGACAGGTAAGAACATAGTCAACAGTCCATGAAACGACTGCACAGTATATATTAAAGGTTTTCTTAAATTACTGCTTCGCACCAATGAATCCATCTGGATGAAGGGGGCATTCAGGGGATGTTTGTAAAGAGTGTGTGTCCACACATACACACGCATATATAATGTGCATATATACTGTATATATTTCGACAAATGTGTTACTTTTTGTAAGTCGCTTTGGATAAAAGAATCTGCTAAATGCTCTAAATGTAAATGTAAATGTATATGATTGAATTGATTGAATGAAGGTTGATGGAGACATAAGTCACAGAAGCAATTTAAAAAATGAATGCCACCTAGCAACGAACAACAGGCCATTAAAAAAATATAACAGTTGACTGTTGGTGTGAATGAAAATATTCACCTGCAACTTTTCTCTACACTTCTTTGGTGTTTGGTGTAGCATGTACTCATGTTTAACCTACTTATGTTTTGGTAACAAGTCTCTATTTTGGTAACAGTTTATTTGCATATAAATAGATAGTTTTACAAACAACGAGTCCATTTTTGGTTTTAATTAAACAGAGTGTACGCTGAAGACTGTATTTGGCAGGCGAGAGTGAATAAATTGGACAAAACATGACATTATTAATACCCTTGTGTAATGGTTCCTTCTTTGTGTAATGTTTCCTTCCTTGTGTAATGTTTCCTTCCTTCTGTAATATTTCCTTCCTCTCCTGCTTCCATTGTCGTTCCGTGAAATACATTGTTCTCTACTTCCTGACTTAAGACATCACCTTCTGCATAGGCAAGGGTTCTTGTTGAATCGTCAAGAATTTTGTCTTAGAAAATACATGCCACACACAGTGGAATACAGCGATGAAGCTGACAATACTGGAGATGTCTTGTAGCAGTCCGCCATGTGTATGTGTGTGTGTGTGTATGCGTGTGTGTTTCATGCTAGCAGTACAACCCTGCTTGCTGTGTATGTAGCTCAGCGTATGTTTTTTCAGAGACATCGATGTCTCTGCCGTTAGTAATGATGTTTTCATTACCTGCCTCGACCAACTTCAGCCATCAGATCTGCCATAAGAAATGTCTTCGATGATAAACTGTCCTGTACAAATTGCATTCCTGTGTTGTATTGCTAGCCTGTGTGTGTGTGTGTGTGTGTGTGTGTGTGTGTGACACACTGTGGTAAATGTTTACCAGCAAAACAAAAAAAGCTGTTGACGATGATGTCGCTTTAAGGTTTCTGAACACTAATTATGTGTTGTAAACATAATGATGTAATGACCAACCTCCATGTCACAATATAATGGCCTTGCATATTATTTTCAATACAGATTGTCTGTGTTGTTGCTCTTGTTGGTGGTGGTGGAGGGAGATTGCATTTAGCTAACCATGTGTTTTGCCCCGAAGCGCACTGTGCTCGGGTGTCTGAAGCCTAACCTGCTAGATTTAGAGTCCTGGTGGTGGTGTTGTGTGTTGTTCATTTGGTCGTATCAACTCCTTCACTCATCATTCATCTGAGGCGCGTGGAGCGGTGCACGCAAAATACCCCTGCAATTTGCAGCTATTTTGTAAAATTGATGAGTGTGCAGTTTTACCCCTTGTCTGCCTGTACGCCTACCTGCTGGGAGAGACACGGATGCTAAGGAACGCTTCCCTGCCAGCTGTATATGCAGCGCTCTGATTAACAAGGCGTACCAGTGGTAGATGTGACTTATCGAGGCGACGACTGCAAACTTTTTGGAGAGGTGCCTCAGAGACGTGCTCAGTGACTGCCAAGTGAAGAAGTGTTAAGAAGAAAAGAAGCCGACTGTATAATCTGTTAGAAGTGTATGACTGTGTGTATCTGGGTTTGATTCAGTGAAGGTTGATAGAGACATCAGAGTCATAGACAGATAGTCATAGACGTCGAATAAGTGGAAATTAAAAGAATGAATTACACTTAGAAACCTCCAAGAGGCAATTCAGAAAATGCTCTTTTCTCAATAGAGCAATGATTTGTAGTAGCTGCTTTTTTACATTTCTAGTATATTTTTGCAGATTTTTATATTCTTATTTCTGTCCTGTACTTCTGCTGTGACACCCAAACGTCCCATCTGAGATTAATATAGTACATCGTATCTTGTCTTGGAGAAAAAAGGAAATTTGAATATTGTGTCAGTGATTCACCTGAACTGCTTGCTATATTGCTGGTTATCTTTGAATGAAGCCCCAAAGGAAACATTTCCCAAAGTGTGACAGAGACGTCATGACAATTGCTGTCGTCTGTAAATCGGATTATGTCAGAGAAGTGAAGCCTGATCCATTGTGTTCTGCAACAATGGGGAAGCATGCTGTTTAATAGCCAGTGGTATCAGGCCGCTCCACTGTATATTATTTCACGGGCGGGCAGCTCTTAGGCGACAATATTTCCCATGATTGATGTCACAATATGTTTCCCTCGATGGTGACTGGAAACCGTCAAAGACTTAGGAAAGAGAGGGGAGTGGAAGGAATTTCAAGTCAATCTTCTCAAAAACATGGTCGGCGTTGACTTGCTATAGGGCCGTCTGTCTATGTGTGAACCTCTGCTGTACCCTACCACCAGATAGGCCGACCCAAGGCCAGTCTGAGCGACACTAATACTGCTTTTAAAGACATTGTGCCACTTTCCTTATGTCTTTTGAAGCCGGTCTCTCCTTGTTTTAATTCCATCTGCTTAGCTGGGAGTATAGATGTCAAACTATTAATATTTATACACACGCAAAGGGGGTGTGGTGATGTGTCTGCTGGCAGATGGGGAGGCATTAGATGAGATTATAAAGGTATACTGAGTGGTTAGATCTCCAGACATGTGGAATGGACGAAAGAAAAGTTTTCTCCACCTCCTCTTCCTCTTCATCCTCCTCTTCCTCCTCCTCCATCAAGACATTTTCAAACACCACTGTGGCAATGACCAGAGCAGCTGGGCGAGCTGGGGAGCTTACAAAGACAGAGAGAGGCAGGAAAGGAGGAAGTAGGTGAGAGGGAGAGAGGCTCAGTGGCTGATGGGGAGACAATTGAAGGAACACAGAGAAACAGAGAGACAGAGGGAAGAGGGAAAGTGTGTGTCTGTGCAGAGCAAACCCCCTGCACTCAGAGGATAAAGCCCTGTATTTCCCCCCTCCATGTAATCCATAACTGTGATTGCTTCTGCCTCACTCTCATCTCCCACCTCCTCACCCCCTGACCCACCTCCTCCCCCCGCACCCTTAAGATCTGTCGCTCTCTCTCTGGTCCTCTGCCAACTGTTTGATCTGCTGCTCTCTTTTTGATTTTATTTTAAACTGTCCCAATATTTCATCGCCTGGTTCAAGGTGAAGTCTGGGTAAAGATATAAACAGCAGAAGATCTATCTAGAAGCTCTATTCTGTAACAAGCCAGTCAACTGAGGTGGCTTTGTGGAGCCTGTGTATGTGTCTAATTTCACACATAACTACTGCTTGGGCAGGTGAGTTGGAATCCTGAATCTCCCCTGAAGTTAGCTGTTATACCGGCTTCGGTAAAGCTGCCTTCTGAAGTTGGTAATCGTGGAAAGAATGAAGTCCTCTCCATGAGATGGTCTAAAAGTGAACCCCTCCCATGTACCTGATTATCATTGTTTACTTTTACTTTACTGTCTTTGTATATCCATTTCAAAATCTATTTTATTTGTTATTTAGGAACATTTAAAAAAAATATTTTTAAATTGTATTTTTGCTTTTTTAACTTTCAGTTTTCCCCTCCAAATAATTTCCAAATATGAATCTTTATCCGATATACTGTTGAGCAGGTATAAGAACACAGCTTCATTTGATTGGCTTCATTTTCCTCAGTCACTTTCTTTGTTGTACAAGCGATGAACACACCGGCTTACATCAGACTTCCTGTCCAATTACATTTAGATGGAAAATCACTGCTAGACGGCACAAAAACAGCCTCCATGTTCCCTGTTGTCAGCGAGGGTGTAGGAAGTGAAGGCGCAGAAAAAATGACTCCTCTCCTCGGGGGTTTGACTGGTTTCTTTTCTCCTTCTTCTTCTTTCCTTCCTCCTCCTCTATCTCATGTGAAACACATCTAAGAGTGCCCCCTCCACTTCAGTCCTCTTACGAAAGACAGATGTACAAATGTGGAAAATCATATGTTGTTCAAACGGGGGCTCTGGAGCAAGATGAGGGAGAGGAGGGTGAGGAGGGAGAGGAGGAAGAGGAGGGAGAGGAGGGAGAGGAGGGAGCCAGAGGAGAGAGGAAGAGGTTGTGTGAAATCGCCCGGCATGGGGCTGTTAGAAGCGGAGATGACCCTGTAGACTTGTTTGTCTTTGTTTTAGTGTGTCGTCGTTCTACCATAGTGGTATAATGGTACTGATTGCTATTTTGTTCCATGTATGTCGGAATATATTACAGTCAAATATGGTGGCCAGAGGGAGAGGGAGTGTGTGTGTGTGTGTGAGAGAGAGAGAAAAACTATTTGTATTCATATGTTGGATATTGTGTCTTGTGTTGCGTGTGACAGCAGGCTTGGGGAAGACGAGGAAAACAGCTTATGGAGACGAGCTAAAGTCCCTTCCAAATGATAGCTTTTGCGAGTGCTGATGATTGCAGGAGTTCCCCATATGCTGATTGTGTTCTACGCGCTGGAGATGACGGTGATGCGGGCGGATCGCTACACTCCGCTCCCCTAACATATGCTACAGGGCTGACAATGTCCCAGCTTATCACCTTGTGAAGCCACTCGGAGAAGGGGAGGTGTGACGCTGAATAACTGAAGCAGATGCAGACGAGACAGAGGTGCTTCTGTTCCTTACACTGTCTTTAAATTGCCGCTCACCGGCTCAGGAACTATGGGCATACAAGCTACATTATGCTGATGCTGAAGCAAATAATACACTACTGTGGAGGGCTGAATTTCTTTGTTTTATCAGCTGTTACTACGACTATGGAACGATTTTCCCTTATCCCTGCCTCAAGCAAAAAAGTACTTAGTCCAAATACATAATGCGATACCAGCCATATAGATGCATGCATGTGCATGTGTGAAGGTGTCGCCTTACATCGCAGACATCTGTTGACTCTGATGACAACGCGCTGGCCTCAATGTCTGGCCCCAGACTGTGAAGGAGGAGCAGGCGTGGTCTCTTCAGCCCTGGATGAACAATCCTCTTTTATTCACCCACTCCTCTCCTCTCCTCTTCCAGGTGGGCAGGCAGTAAGGCTTGACAGAAGATGAGGCGGGGCTGCTGTCTGTGCTTCAGGTGGTGGCTGGGGACCGGCATGGCGGTCCTCTCTCTACTAGCCTCCAGTCGGGGCCAGAACCCAGACGGTAAGGTGGAATA
>OMKP01070410.1:0-13601 GCA_900302375.1 Bathygadus melanobranchus
TGGAGGAGTGGGCGGTGGTGGATGAGGTGGTGGTGGAGGGAGTGGAGGTGATGGTGGAGGAGGTGTTGGTGGAGGAGGGGGCGGAGGAGGTGGTGGTGGAAGTGGTGGTGGTAGTGGAGGATGGATGGTGGGTTGAAACAAGGGAAATCAAGGTGCAGTGGGGCTCATTGTAGTCAGAGCAGTCTCCACTAGCCAGGGGCTACTCTACTAACCTCTAGCACTGGAGAGGACTGCTGTGGGGAAATTATACCACAGCATGCTAATTAAGCAAGTAAACACAGCGCCACTTTGATTGGGAATGACATAAACATAGATATTATATATCTATATATAGAGAGTATTGTATTCATCATGCTCAAATAAACACCTCAGCACACTTATTAAGTAACGGTGTATATACTGTATATATATATATATACAGTATATATATATATGTATTGTTTTTTTGAGTGATTGAAGGGAAGGCTTTGCATAGCAGAACACTGAAGCTAGGAGTTCTTCCTGTTGTTTGAAGTGAACACTTCTGGGTACTTCTCTGTCCCTGTTAATCAACTGCTCTCTTCAGGTAGCGCTTTACAATGCCTCCACCAAGGAGGAAGATGAATTCATTTCATTTCCCAACCTGTGAACAATAGCCCTGTGCATCATGCTAAATAAATAAAGCATAGCTAGTGATGAAGCACATGGAAACACAATGCACGTAATTTGTGCAAAGCTACTTTGGGTTTGATTCCGTAAAAATGCAATCCACTAAAAAGTGGATCGTGAAAGGAGTTACTTTTATCTTTGCAGAGGAGTCGAATCAGCTCTGTTCTTTGTATTTGCGCTTAAATTCATGTTCTGTTTTTCTCCGATAAGTTGTGTTGTTTAAAAGCATCCGTTCTCGCTGAACGCTTTGTTCATTTGGCGAACTTCATGCCTGGGGATTTTATAAACACAATTCATCAAAGTGGAACGACAGTCCTTTTTTCTGCATTTCTAATCCTTTTTGCTGCAGATGAGAGATTTGCTGTTCATACTCATTAAGATTAGTGCGTTTTCCAGAGTTATTTAAGAATGCAAAGTTCCATGTGAAACCTCTCAGAGTCGAGAACAGAAGAAAATCCCATCGACACGCTTAGTACTGGGGGGCAGATCTTAGCCTATATTTCTATATTTGATGTCAGTGATTGAGTGATGGCATGTAAATGGATTGCCATGCTTCATATCAGAAGGTCATAGATTGCTTCCTATTGAGAATGAGGGATGATATTAATTCTCTTTATGTGCAGAATATTAGTGCTATATCTTGTTATAGTCACGTGGTAACCTGTAAACCCCTAAACACATTTGGAATTAAAAATCTATTGCAGCCAGTTGGTTTTGATTATGCAGGAAACATTTTAAGTATACTTTATTTGAAAAAAAGACATCTTTGTGGATTGTGAAGGTTTGCTAACTATTGCATTTGAGTTATAGGCCTACACTTGAGTGAACATATTCTATTTTGACAGGATTTATAGGTTGGCTAGGGTCTGTTGAAACAGATAATAGCTAACATTTTACCTGGGGTGAGGGAACATTATTATTGGAATGCAATTAGTGTTTTCCTTTAGAATATTAGCTCTCAGTCACACAGTCAGTAGTCTTTTCTGCCGAACAGCAGGACTCTCTTGGTTAAACACAGTCCCAGCCTCGGTCTCGGCACCTTTCCCAAACTTTCCAACTCAAAGTGTTGCAATCTGGTTCCATTTTACAGCTGGTCTTAAGATTGTAACAGAGCTCCATTCTCCCCGTCCTAAACCGCATATTTAATCCCTGTGCTTATGTCAAACTTAATTACAGGACCTTGCATGAAAAAAATAACAAGTGTGCGTTGTTGGAAGGAAGGAGAGGAGGAAAGGAGAGTGTCGGGGAGAGAAGGAGTGAGATGCATAGGGAGCAAGTTAAGTGACAGAAAAAAACAATATAACGTATAAACACTGAATCTGAAAACTTCACGGCTAGTGATAAAAGGAAACAGGCATGAAGGGAAAACTAAAACGGGAAAGAAATACAGAGCTTTTAAGAAATACAGGAATGAATTAAATGAACACATTTCTTTCTTAATTAATGGCATTATATTACATACTTATGCAATTATAATACAAATATAAATTCTACAGAAAATAGTTGGGTATCTTGTGACAAATAACTTAAAGGTCAAATAAGAACACTCTCACAAGAAGTGAAATGTGTAAGCAGGCAAGTTTTTTAAAAGCCATAGGCCCATCAAAATTTCAACATCTACAACATAAAGAAGGAAAAATAATCAATGGGTTAAGCCAGTCACCCACTGTGTTTTATATGTGTTTGTGTGTGTGTGTGTGTGTGTGAGAGTGAATGACTGAGTGAGTGAGAGAGTGTGTGTGTTTGTGTGTTTAAAACTATTTACTCTGTAGAAGTGGATCATCCAGGGAGAGCAATGTTTAGTCTGTCAGTTTAAAACTATTACCTCAAAGTCTGAAAATACGAGCTGAGTCTGTCGAGCACCGACACAGGGAGACAGCCCTGTGAAGAACAAACCTTTGAAAAGTCTAAATCAATTTTTGGGGAAGCAACAAAACAAATCCTTCAGAGCAGTGCAGAAAAAGGGAATTCTTTTTTTAAAGACTTTGAAAAACACATATTCATACAATCATCATAAAGCAAAACAGCTTAAATGCAGTACACATGAAGTCTTTGGAAAGGAGAGAACGGCCACAAAGCTTTGGCAAAACGGAAGGAAGCACAGGGCTGCACCTCCAATATCCAAAAAAAAAGTTAAAAAAAAGACAGTAAAAAACAAACATAGGAAGACCCTTACCTACACACCCAGCCTTTGTTGCTCTGGCCTGACACACTACCCACAAAACACCCATCGACCCACCCACCCCAAGACCCTTCCCAGGCGGAACCCTGGTGGTGGGCCTGCGATGGAGAGAGAAAGGTTCCCATGCCACTAGTCCTGGGACTGGCGCGCCACCCTGAGGTATTTATAGCAGGCCTGCTCCAAAAGGCCAGGAGAGAGGGCATGCTTGTTTTCCTTCAACTCCCCCAGCGTACTGGTCAGGCCTCACAAGGAGGTGTTAAATATATACCCAAATACTGAGGGACAGAAGACCAAGGCCGGAGATTTCCTTGAAATACAGCATATGAGATACAATAACATGCAGTTTGACCCTGAGGAGGTAGATAACAAAAAGAAAGAAAGAATGAATGAAGAAAGAAAGAACAAACGAAAGAAAGAAAGAAAGAGAGAAAAAGGGATGTCAATCAAACAAATACACAATAAATAAAGGAAAGGTAGAACAAGGATGAAAGAAGTGAGAGGAAATACGTCAACACTGATTTGGAGTATAACACTGAAGTTTAATCTGCTATTAGCTACCAGTTGGGTATTCAAAGAACTTTGTTGATCTGTTGTCTTCTCAACGGTAAACACCTGGATCTGAGAACCAACTGCAACCCAATGGAAAGTTCTTTCGTCTTCATCTCTCCACACCCTCTCTCTCCCCTTTTGTCTCTCTTTTTCTCTCCACTAACTCTGCATGGGAACTCCAGAGTGACACTATTACTGTGATGAAAACAGAAGCCATAAATATAGAACACTGTGATGAATATAACAGTGATTATGGAGGCAGGGATAATTAGATCAGGAAGAAAAGAAAATGTATTGAAGTTTTCACTGTTTTGGTGTTTGGGGATTCCTTTCAACCTTGTGTCTTAATGTATGAGGAATTACAGGGGCAGCAGTAGCCTGGTAATCATTTGCTAAGCCCTCGGAGGACTTCTTCAGTCATCCCCTTTCCTGACTTCCTTCTCTGCCTTTCTCTTAGTTCTTTGTAAAAGCCACTCTGCCGTCTGCCTTTTGAATGATGATATGGCCGGCAAACAATTAATAGGGTGCCCCCACAGATGCCTGTTAAAAAATGAAAAAGGCAGGAACTGCGGAGTGTTCCCAGATGGGGCCATTTGATAGCTCCTGCTAACTTTCCACCCCCCGAAACATTGCTGCTTCAACTCTCACCCCCGGTCCTCCGACCGACGCAGGCCCGGCTTAGATCTTTAAGCCCAAATACTACAACTCCAGCAACACACTGACCTGAGCCCCAGCTCCTGTCCAAACCTCAATAGAGCAACGGCCGGCCCACTGGCTGATTGCGTCAGAAAGATTCCACAGCCATGGCCTCTGTTTTTTCATGCTTGTGGGAAAATAGCATTTCATGTTTCCTTGGATGCTTCACACATTCCTCACCCTGTCTTAACATCGCAGGGCCCCAGAGAATGGGCAGAGACAGAGGCGGCGATGGGGAAGGGGCTTATAAGTTTAGGGGTGTGGCAAAATGAATTATGAGGACTTTTTGTTGCATTGTTTATTTAGGCCTGAGTTGCTAGGTAATGTGAGGGGAGTAATTCCCCTGGTTTGATGAGTTAAACAGATCTTGGACAGAAACTTTCCAGCTGATTTAACCTCTCAGAACACAGCTGGGAATTATAGATAACGGGAACATCTGGAAGTCACGAAAATACTTTTCTAAGGTTAAATCCAAAATATTCTAAAAACCACTGTATTCTGCAATAAAATCCACCCCAAAACTACCTCAGTGCAGCCTGAATAATTTTTGTCTGGAAGACACAATTGCAACTTATTTTCTGAAGTTTCAGTGTTCTATACATCCAGCAAATTCTGATGGAAAGTCCTTTCTATAGTAAAGAAAGTACCCAAGGTACTGTTAAATAAAACTGTTGCTGTCAATGTCATCGTCACAGCAGATATACTGAATGAAGTTAACTGTCACACCTAAGGCTTAGAATATGGCACATGCTATTGCTGCTGTATCAATAAAAAGAGGACACACACACACACACACACACACACCCACAGCACAGCACAGACTATGACTTGGCCACATCTTCGGTTCCATTTTAAATTCCAGTAGTTAGAAATGTTCAAGACAAAGGTAGTTAGCGGTGAATTATGCATGCACCCCGCTTAGGATGAAGAGAGGCGGACGCAGAAGCAAGGCAATTAATTTTGATGTTGAAAACATTATTAATGGTAATGTTTAAAACATCAAAGCCCTGGCTGACGGAGACATGCCATTTTTGTGCTGCCAGAGTGGAACAGATGAGCTCACTGGAGTCAGACTAGGTGCGGCACAGGGGAAAATACAATCCGTCTCCCCACCGATGCTTACTGAGATTTCTTGGAGAAGCTACGGGTTAAATCAGGTTAAACTACTTCAGTTCAGTGTCTGCTCTGCAGAGGGAAACACTGCCATGTGACTGGTGCTGTGGAGACGGTGGGAAACAGTTGTGTTAGTGGTGCTATATAGGGAACCTAGCTGCTGAGAAGATGCAGGGGGAGTCCCCGTCATATTCACCCCAACAAATCCCCTCATTCAGTCTCTATTACGCTGCCTAGTTCAGCATTCAGTCTTTAGTCAAAGGGCATCACAAGGTCCAATTAGTAGGAGAAGGGCAGAACAGTAAAGACCGCAGGGTTAAACACCGCCATTGGACAAGGAAATAGGATGTAGACGGCCAGAGGAAGATTCATCATCAATTTAACGTTTCTGAAGCAAAAATAACGGCAGACAGAGGAGTCAAATGGAGATCCTCCTCCAACATGGCGGGCTTAAATTGGCTTTGGGCAAATGGATAAAAAACACTCATACCAAGTGAAGCAGGGGATCTGGGGGAACATTGGTATTCATCGCACATCTCCATCCCCAGCCACTACCAGCCCCACTGGAAACATTATTTCATTACATATATTATGCATTCAGCATAACAGAGTGGATGCACGTGCAGCGTGCAGATGTGTGTGTGCACGTGTGTGTGTGTGCGTGTGTGTGGGGGGTCTATGCATACATAGCTATGACAAGCTTATTGTAGGAAAAAACAAACAGAAAAAGCCGTATTTTGGTGTTGGTGTGTAGATTTAACACCCCAGGCGCCAAATATGAACGCCACTGAGCTGACTATGAGTGAGAGGAGAGGATGTTTATTTCACATTGGTTTGCATTGAGGTTATACACAATATTTTTATTTCACAATGCTGAAATCCTTCAGCATTGTGACATCTCCTGTAGAGTCTGCATTTGTTGGCCATGTTTTGTATTTGTATGCACAAAGACATGGCTGCCATGGGTGTGTATGAGGGAGAGATGAAGAGAGATAAGTAGATTTAGACACAGACACAGAGAAACAGATAAGGACAGAAGCACACACTCACAAACACAGAAACACACACACACACCTCGGAGGCCACTAGCCCTGCAGATGTAAGTTAAAAAAAGCAGTTTTTTGTTTGTTCGTTGTCCGTTTTTAAACAGCCATCCTCAAAGAGCCTGCCGCCGTCAATTAGCACACAAGACTCTCTTGTCTCGCACAAACTGGAATCCATTTGGAAAATAAACCATTTCACCTCAGATTAAGCGCTTCTTTGTTTACACGTTGGTATGCTGACCTTTCCCAGAGGTCTTGTGCCGCTGGGGAGCGCCCAAATAGATGATGTGCAGCTTTAATTACTCTGCTTGACGTCAGCAAAGCAACTGGAGTGACTTGGCATCGAACCCCTGGCCATCACTTAGGACCCATCGCCGCTCGATTCCTTGGTCAAGGACGACCAGAGAAGTCACTGACAAGTCACCAGGCCTGCTCTCTAAACGATACTACAGAGAGAGAAAGAGACTGACAAAGTCACTGCTGTATTGACACTCAAACCAAAGTGGGAGGGGGGGGGTCAGGGAGAAAATGGCTGGAGTCCACTCAGAGATCAACCGTCAAACTGAAATTCCAAACAGCCAGTGCTGGATGGCCATAGAAATGCTACATGAGGAGCGGCTACACAACAGTGAAGAACTTTGGCTTCAGTTCAAGCGGATTTCTCTGGCCTTTTATAAGTCCTTGTTTGGCAGTGGCGGGAACATGCTCCAGTCTGACCTGCGGGGCTCTCATCACATCAGCTCAGTATCTGTTGCAAGGGCCTCCATAATGGTGACATTTTTCCACCTCGTCAATAAAGTGGTGAAAGCCACCCTCCACCAGCTACTTGACCGTTTAACTCCTCCCTGAAAAGGCCCTTTCTTTCCGCTTGCCTCTGTGTCTGAAATCAATAACAAGTAGAGCAGGAAAGAGGCCAATCCAGACACTGCATTAACTGGCCGGTCTGTACTGCCATACAAACCCTGGCTGGATGGCTGGGAAAGGAAAGCTACCGAGCCTTACTGCTCCCATTTTCACCCACTCGTGCAATTCAAAGTCACCCAACACAACATAGTCACCCATTCACACAACGCAGAGCATCCGCTGCCTCTCAGTCAATAGATTTGTCTTGTCCCCTAGGGATCCCAAGTGCCTTATTTGCATGCCAAATGCATGTAGCCTGTACGCACGCACACATACACCAGGCTGACCGGTGACACTAACAGCAGATAGTGTTAACTCTATGGAATGACTGCAGACAGACAGAGGTGAGCAGTAATTGATGAACACGTCGCGGTGTGTATCGTAATGATCAGAGCACAGTGGGACTCATTGTGGTTGCCTTCTTCACACATCAGCAGCACACTTCCACCGTGATTGACATGACGGCATCAGAGAGAGGACAAAATGTCTTCTTGTAAAGGAGAAGATGGGAGAAAGCTAAGAAGGTGGGTTACAGCTACGCGGCTGCTGAAAATGAGTACAATGCATTGTTTGGTTATGCTGCCTGAGCGGAAATCGATTTTCGTGTGAAGCTTGCACCCAAAGAACACTGCATTCTGATGAAATAAATACCAGAGTGGGAGAGGTGGGGCGTGTGAGTGTGTATCCGTGGCCTGTGTGTTTGAACTGTAAACGTCAATGTGCTCTTTTCTGTTTGTTTTAGGTTTTTAGGGTATAGCATAAGGTTGAATTTAATTTTCAGTTTTTCTTATTGCCAATATCCCCAATGTTTATATATCTATTTAGCAAGGCAGGAAAACAGCCAAATCTCTGCACATGCTCACTTCCTTTTAACACTCAGACCTGCCTTGCTGTGACTAGTGTTAATGTTTGGTTTTTTAACAACAATGGAAGCCCACCATAGCGAAGGTAAGCCTTTATTTTGCCATTTAAGAGACCGAGAAAAACATGTTTGCTTTTGGTCATTGCATTGAGGCTGTTGGCAGTAAGAACACCATTATTTTCCTGACCTTATCCTTTAGCAAGAATACCAAAGACAACCATACATACGAATAACACAAGCAAAAAATAAGACATGATTTGAGATGGGGTTTTTGAGAGTGTTATCTCCTCAGTAGTTTGGGCCTTTCCATATGTATGGGACACAGCGTTGATTAAGAACCGCCTACTTATCAGGAAGAAGTCTTAACTGACATGCAAGTATGACCAATCATGGTCCGTGTGCTAGGAACAGTACTTATAGAAAAACAGATCCGGTGAAACAACAAGATATAACAGCGGACTGAAGAAACCCATGGATGTAAACCCATGGATGTAAACCCATGGATGTAAACCCATGGATGTAAACCCATGGATGTAAATCTAAACCGGATTCACCTGTGTTTCGCCGGTGTTACGTATACATTTCTGTGAGACAACGCTGACAGCCAATGAGAATTGTGTCCTAGGTTCCTTCAACACTCTACCTCCATGTATCAGACGTTGAGGACGAGTCACATGTGATATAGTGCAAATGAACGAGTCTCCCCAGTAGAGGAGTGTGGTGTAAAGACACAGTCTACAAACATCTGGGATTGATGGAGGAGGACCCTCCTCACCACACATCAATCTTGAACCCCAGAGAACATGACCGAGGATTAAACTCCATTACATGTTATGGTAATGAATGGGATGTGGTTGTCCTTGGATGTGTTGGGATAATTACTATGTGTCTGAAATATTTGGGTGTTAGAGGGAGATTAACTCAATGGTTATGTGTGTGTGTGTGTGTGTGTGTACGTGGATGTCTGTGTGTGTGCATGTGTGCGTGTGGTTTTGTGTGTGTGTGTGTGTGTGTGTGTGTGCGCGTGCATGCCTGCATGAGTGCTTTTGTTTGTGTGCGTCTGTAAGTGCATGTATGTGTGTGTGTGTGTGTGTGTGTGTGTTTGTGTATGTGGTTGTGTGAGTGTTGTAAAATGGAGGAGAGCAGGCGGATGACAGGCTGCAGTTCATTAAAACGAAAGCCTTAATTAGCCAACTTCCATAATTTCCCTTATTAACAATCTGTAGTAACTCTGCTCCAAAGCAGGCTGCAGTGCAGACAACGTGGTTGAGATGCTCCTAACCTTATCTCGTCAGGACAACACAAGCTGGGGAAGAGCCAGCCACAGAGCTACACACAGCGGAGGTTGACAGTGGGTCACAGAGGCTCGTCTGCCCAGCTGCATACCTGACAGATGAGAATCACACCACACTGCAATTATCTCGTATACAACAAAACAAACAAGTCAGACGTGCCCGTTGCTCACTGACATTTCACATCGCCGTCGTTAGCGAAGCTCTCCGCAGACGTGCGAAGCTGACGATGCAATTCATTGCGTCGTTTACCAACACCCACGTTGAGACTTGTAACTTTAGCAACTGAGCGACGGTAGTCCCCGCTGTATATAGACAGATGACAGCAGTCTGGTGGGGGGGGGTGCCAGGGGAGAGCCCCGCCCCTACCACAAACAAGTACCTATGTTTGATGAAGGTTGTTCCTTACAGTAGTACATAGTATCACAAATAATAAATATGTTTCTGCTTGCTGAATCATATATATACATATATACTATATATATATATAGTATCATGTATATACTGCGATTGGGAGCACTTGCTAATTCATGCAAATGGACAACATGTAGAGGAGGTAAGGGATGGGCTGTGTCCATTGTTCTGCTTGCAGTCAGCAGTCAGCAGCAAAAAGTTTGACCTGCGGTGCTCCCCTTTGGTGGTCTGGGAAG
This sequence comes from Bathygadus melanobranchus, assembly GCA_900302375.1. Taxonomy (NCBI): domain Eukaryota; kingdom Metazoa; phylum Chordata; class Actinopteri; order Gadiformes; family Macrouridae; genus Bathygadus; species Bathygadus melanobranchus. The sequence goes on from OMKP01070410.1 coordinate 9,939, forward strand.
TTTTGCAGCAGAAGCCCAGGAGGGCTGTGGTGCAACAGGCAACAATGACACAGGCAAACGCAGTCGGTTCTACACCAGTCCTTCCCTGGGCAAGGCGGGCGAACACACAGCCAATCAGGGGCGGTTTGGCTGCCGGTTAGCCCAATGGCACGGCCCACTGGTACTCTGGTCACCCCCACCTCCGCCCTGCGCTACTCTGCAATCTGCCCAGGAAGATATTATAAACATTTTGCCAGCGGATCAATACCCGTATTGATCAAGCATTGTGAGAGTGATCCGTCTGAAACCAAGAGCAGCCTGGAGCTCTGCGATGGGAGGGACGAGAGAGAGAGAGAGAGAGAGAGAGAGAGAGGCTGCAGAGAGGAAGGAGAAAGAGGGAGAGATTCTACAGCAACAGTGAAAGAGAGAAGAGGTGCACGAGAAGAGGAGAGCAACCTCAGTGAGAGAGGCAGACGCGAAGCTTAGGGCAGGTGGAGAGCCGTGTTCAACACCAGCCAGGCCACGCAATCGAGAAAAAAAGCAGCGGTAATTGCTTTCTCATTAAGGGAGGGAGGGCGACGAGCGAGTAACGACTGACGACGACGTTAAGCATGCAGGGTAAGTGACGGATAACGAGACAGTACAAAGCAATGTGTATGCCAGCCAAAGGGCGTGAGATCCCTCATGCACGGTGTTGCCAACACCTTTCCATGTTTGCACGTCCACGTATGTTGTGATGCGTAGCCTCGATCAATTCCTTTGACTCGTGTATGTTGCATGGTGCTAAACCGGTTACGTTTTGTGTGTGTGTTGTGCGTATTGCTTCTGATATGGCTTTCTATTTTTAGAGATGGAAAACATTCTTCAAGCAAGTGTATGGAGAATATCAACCGTCTGCTGTTTACCTTGATGACTATGCAGGCCAGCGGAGGCCCAGCTTGTATTGTCCATTACCATGTGGTCAGTGGTTTGGAAAATCCCAAAAAAGGATGATCCCGGAGGAACAAGACAGATCTGGGAGCAGAGTGCATCTTGGATACAAATGTATGTGAAGGGAATGACATCAAGTTCACCTCCCACATATAAATGAAATGCCATCTAGACGGGGATAAAAGAGCCTGATAAGAATCAGAAACCAAGTAGACAATGTTGCTTCAAACTTTAACATTTTGGTTTGGATACAGCAGGGTTTTGGGACATTGCTGTATTATTTGGAGAGATATTGCTGGAATCTTGAAGTAATGTTGGATATGAACAAAAGACCAGCGGAGGAACGTACCAATGAACATGAAGAATGGGGGTGCACATGTAAGGCCTCAAGTGAAACCAGCAGGAGCAACCCACTGTCACTTCAGGAACTATACTTCAATGCTAAAGATATAATATTGTGACTCTCTCTTGAATAAATCAAAATGTGTAATAAACTTTATGGAACTACAAGCAATGTAGTTTGTGTGACAATAGACACATTTATTTCCCAAATTCATTTCCATTGTTGTTCAAATTAATCTTGTCAATGTAATAAGTGCAAATGTAATGGTATTACCAAAAGGCAGATAGTCAATGTTTAGCATTTAATGGACTAAATGCTTACTGGTGGTCTAATTTGTTTGTGAAACATATTCACTTTACCTTTAAGTGTCAATTAATTTGTCGCAAATGGAGTCGTTAGTAATCGTGCAAAACATCTCATGAAAATTGTGCGTAGCCGAGCTTTAATTGAACAACTTAAACTTGGTTTGTCTTTTAAAATGTTCAGATAATGAAAATGATCAAGACACTTGAAATAGACATACACAATGAAAGCCTTTTATCTACGATTGTGATTGATGCCTGGGATTAACGGACATGGATACTAATAATATATCAGTTGAGCTCATAAGCTGTCATGGCTTTTCATATTTAATACCTCCTACATCTCACATAGATGTTTGTGATCCCATGCTAATTAATTCAGCTTTAATGAATGTTACTTTACTCTTCTGTGCAATTTCCTGTGTCCTTTGACTCTTTTTTACATTTACGTCCTATTTTTTCACACAAACGGCTAAATGAAGGGGCTATGATCATTATTTGACATATCACAATTAAATTGTGATTCAATTAGTAGGTCAGTCAACCTGAACTAATCAAGCAATTAGGCTGTGTGTTCACAGAAGAGCTAACAAAAGCATAAAGGTCCCCAGGGAAAGCAATGGAAATACTGCCAGAGTGACAGTGTACAACAGAAGCTATTGTCGGAGTGAGGGAAGATCAGACACAGGGAAGAACATTAGATCCAATAGCAGAATAACACTAAAAAAGAAATTAATCTTCAGAATGCGTCTTTTTTTTTGTCTTTGATTGCATATTAATGTTATTCATGTATGTATATATGTATGTATGTATTATTGTTATTATTATTGTTATTATTATTGTTATTATTATTATTATTATTATTATTATTATTATTATTATTAGTAGTAGTAGTAGTAGTAGTAGTAGTAGTAGTAGTAGTAATAGTAGTAGTAGTAGTAGTAGTAGCAGTAGTAGTAGTAGTATTAGTAGTACTGTAGTAGTTAGTGTTTTTTGTTTAGTAGTTTAGTTTAGAAAAGGAGCCTTGTCAAATAGAATAAACTTAAGCACTGTACCAAACTACTACTAACATATTTACTATACTAGTATACCATAATCATATTTACTTTGCCAGAGTACCTGTTTATGCTGTAGTAGGCCAACTACAATATGGACAAAAACATCAAACTACCACTATTCATCATACACATATTCATGTAAAAGTTGATGTTATTCCCTGTGGCTGCCCCAAAAGTGTGCACAACATCAGTGTTTGACATCGCACACCGGGACAGAAGACTGTGTTTACATGCACTGTCTGTATGAATCTCAACACGGGCCGGGGATTTTAATTTCCACAGCATTTGAATGAAGAACAGAGAGAAGACTGTGACATGATGTCTGACAAATAATCTTTAAGAAGTACAATGTATTTCCCCTGTCAATCTACAAGCGGGTTCGGCTGTCACACGTGTGTGTGTGTGTATGTGTGTGTGTGTGTGTGTGTGTGCACTCTGGCGGCGTCTAAGGCTGTGTGTTCAGTCAGAATTTAGTGTCTTACCTTTGGGCCGCAGGAGATTTGGTAGGCAGCTCAGGCTGTTCAAACGCCTTCTTCGTGCACCGTGGAAAATAATCTGAGAGGGAACACACACACACACACACACACACACACACACACAGCAATGTCAGATAACTCCTTAACTCCAACAGTTAGCCAGTACAAGCCACCAGCAGAGCGAAGGATAGCAGCTGGCTGCTGTGCTCAGTGGTCCCCCGGCCTGCTCTGCATGCCTGGTCCCGCCCTCTACATGTATTGATATCATTTGGTGTTGCTAGCGCAGGCCAAAGGGGAGCATTATTGTGCTGCCTAATGTCAGAGCAACCCCCTCCATCTAATTGTGTTGTTGCTAATTCAAGCTGATTAATGCCGTAATGTAGGCATGACACGCGAGTGCTTGATCGTGAGCCCAGTCTGTCCTCATTCTCTGGTGAGAAGCAGCTGTTTAGTTTCGGGGTGACTGTAGCAATGTGGCGAGTGGTGTCTGAGCACCATGGAAACGCATCACAGTGAGCGAGAGGGAGGGGTGGGGTGAGGGGGGCTTGGGTTTGACTGATGGCCGTGTGGCTGGT
>OMKP01070440.1:0-14761 GCA_900302375.1 Bathygadus melanobranchus
AAATCAAACTCAGGCTTGGAGACGGAAGACATTAGTGAGTTTGTAGGAAACGCTGTTAGGACATTGCGATTCGTGTAATTTCCTCAAAAGTGACACAAAGTTTCCAGAGGAGTCTGCATCCGCGAGGGCTTAATGCATGGATATTTGTAATCGTAACGGTTGGGCAGGGAGACAAATTCATCAAGCAGGCCCCCACTAGCACACACACACACACACACACACACACACACACGCGCACATACACGCACACACACACACACAGATGCACATGATTCCCTCCCCTCAGCACACCCACCGCCTAGCCCCTCTGTTCTCCTGACACGGCGTCACACCCACAACCTCCTTTCTAGTGATCTAGCCGTTGTGCGGCTCTTTTTCCCCTGTGTAGCCCCTTCCCTACTAAGTTATTTTAAATGTTTACATTTTTACATTTTATTTTATTTTATATTGCAAACTTGCACAGCCTGCCCTGCTGCCGACCCACATTTCACTGCTCCTGTACACTGTATATTGGCATGTGACAAATAAAACTTTGAATCTTGAATCTTTGAATCTACCCTTCAACCGAGGCTTCTCCTCCTCCTCCTATTCCTCACCCTCCTCCTTTTCTTCCTCCTCTTCCTCCTCCTCTTCTTCCTCCTCCTCATCCTCTTCCTGCCCTCCCTGCAAAGTGGTCTGATACTGAACAGAGTGAAAAAGACAAAGTGAAAGAGAGATAGGGAGAGAGAGAGAGAGGGGAATGTGTGTGTGTGTGTGTGTGTGTGTTTGGGTGGGTGGGGTGTGCAACACACAGCCATCTCCTCCAATCAGCTGTGCAATCAGACGCCCGCTCAGATCTCGACAGTGACAAATATGGCTTTTAATGTCCCGCTGCTCCATGTTAATTGCATTTCTCTGCAATTCGGGGGAATGTCACGCTGGGAGACCGTTGGTCTAACAATTAATGCTGAAAGCTGCAGTTATGGTATGCTGCTTACGAAATCCACAGTAACATGCTGTACGTCTGTGCCCCCGAAGATACTATAAAGATATTATATTATTTATATATCAAGTCAGACGCCATGATAGAAGAGGCAAGTCACTCACCTACTAGGTTGACCTAATGAAAGCCATTCTTCAAAGGAGCTGACAGCCGAACGCCTTTCAGAGCTCGGGAAACCTTGACGGGACTTTGAAAAGCTCAGTGCAGAGCTGGCGGATTCCATAGACACTACCTGCGACACTGCAGACACCCATAAATATATAATGTATGTATATTTCAGTGTGTTTGAATGTCATATATATATGTATATATATATACATATATATATACAGTGTATGTATATATATATATATATATATATACAGTATATTTGTATATTTGTGTGTGTATATATATGTACAAAACAACAAGCAGATTCTGTGTAGTGTCCAGAGTAGTTTTCCCAAGATGAAGGCCCCTGAGGACAATTCCGTTAAAAAGAGAGACCACGTTATGGTATGCACTTCACTGGCAAAGCCCCACCACTCCACCACAAGCACAGCCTTTGAGCCCCTTGAAGTGTGTTTTGGCTGCAGAGTGGGAGTCCAGCCCCCGAGTGGTCCAAGGGGACAAAGCAAATACAAGCAGCAGGAAGAAGAAGAAGAAGAAGAAGAAGAAGAAGAAGAGTCAGCTGGGTGATGGAGATGGAGGCGAGATGGTCAAGATGCCAGCCGAGCAGCATCCCCAAGCTTCTCTATATACGGATGGAGAGGTGTTGTGGTCGGGGTCAGTGATGGAGCCGCCATGTAAAAAGTCGCAAGATGCAATTTCCAACATGTCAAATAAAAGTATCTGTGCATGAGACCCCCCTCCGCCGGCCCTGAACTTGTATTTCCTTTGTGAAGTCCCCCCGCAAACATTTGTAGAACCATCCCTTACTTTTTCGCTATCTTGTTGACCTTTTCCGAAGGCGTAAGAGCCAGGCAGGTGGCCAGACCTCTCACTCACCGTCTTTCTTGCCTTTCCTGGTCTCCCTGCGCCCGAGGCTTGCTGTCGGGCATGCACACAGCCGTAGTCCTGGTATTTGCCTTTGGGATGGAGGACCCTCAAACTGGGTCAGAGTAGGCATCAATATTATATACCCTGCCCATTAGAAAATGAATTGTTCATCAAAGTAGAAGAATCAAAGGGGTTATGTAGATATTGTGTTTCCTTACAGTGTGGTGTGGTGTGGAAAAAAGGCAATATGTAATAGGCCATAGTGCACAAACGTACGACATTCTGTACATGGTTTGAAAACGAAAACAATTGCCTTCGGTGTTCCAGAGTTTCGGCGAATAGATGCGGAGCCAAGGTTTTCACGGCAATAACTCCCTCTGTTCGGTGTTTCTCTCTCACTGGCCGTTGATGACCTTGCATCAGTTTCCATATGCTAATCCAAATTCACCAGTGCATCCATTATGAAGATAAACAGAGCCGCCGCACTCCACCCTGCCGCAGCACGGTGCGCCCGCGCCAACAGAACCGACTCTGATGCAATCGGTGTCAAACATCACAGAATACGCTGCTGTCTGCTCCAAACTTTACTGGCCGATTCAAACGCTAATGAGCCGCCTCCTCCTCCGCCGCCCCCTCCTTTCCTCTCCCACCCCAAAACAAATACTACATTTTTTTACCCTCGGCAAGTTAGCCGCTCTGTTTTGCGCCGGGCTGAACCGAGCGGAGGCGAGTCGGGGCAGAGGGTACGGCGAGAGACGCGTCTAGGCCTGGTCCAACTCTGACGGCCCGTCTGCCTAATCCACTGTGACACCACATTACCGCAAGTATTCACCGCTAGTCCGCTCCCTCTGCTGGCGCCGTTAATTAGCTTTGGACCGTCTAACGCTAGCAGCGCAGAGATGGAATGCAAACAGCTGTCGGGGTGGCGATGGTTCACACGCGCGCACGTGCATGCTCACACACGCACGCGCATGCATTTATGCACGCGTGCGCACACACACACACACACACACAGGTGCAGGCGAACCAGCACATCTTCACCTCCGGATAATACTATTCCTAGACCGTGCATACCGTACCTGTTTGCACACGATAACTATATAAAATGTCTCCATATTTCTGTGACTGTGCCCCACACATACCACATATAAACTCAAATGCATGTACACACACACACACACACACACACACACATAGGTGATTTGCAGTGACACCCTGAGCACCCAGTCACACGTTTCAGGTTTGGAGGACTCTTTCAGTGGATAGGGGCAGAATCAATACTCCATTCCCTCACCTAATGGCCGTCCTCTCTTGATTGGCTGTCGTGGTGTGGTGAGGCCAAACTCAGCACATAGCTGCCGTTGATGATAATAACATCCGGGCAACGTGTGATGGCAATGGGCATTTGGCATGGCAACGGCTACCATGGTTACGCGGTTACAGCGTCCATCTCCGTCATCATGTGAGCGATGCCTTCCTGTTTCAGGGTTAAAAGCGCAGCGTCTGCTATAACTGCCCGTGGACATTTTATTGGCCACGCCCCTACAATTACAAAGCATCAGCCTCCATTAGAAGGTCTGGTCAGAGGTGGCACATTGAAACCAGAGATTAGCGCAGCAAAGTCAATTATTCTCTCGCAGTCGCTGACAGTTCTGGGAGTGGAATAGAGGTGGTGGAGGTGGCCGGGGGGGAGGGGCTCCATTACAATTGTGCGGCCGTGTGTTGATGAATTGAACAGATTAGATCCACCAATCCAGTCTCGCTCTCTTTCTCTTTCTCGCTCACACTCTTTCTGTGCACCGCTATCTCACTCGCCCTGTCCTAACTCGTTCTCTCTCTATGTTTCATGGTTTCCTTTTGCTTTTGTTTTTATGAATCTTGCCGAAGATTCGATAACGGCGATACGCCCGCCCTAGTCCATGTGATCCCTCCCACGCTGTGGAGAAGTCATCCTCCCAGAAGTGTATTTCAGTGTTGAGAAACATAGATTATTTCACACAGATCGAGTCCCGGGTGTCCACGGTCCCCCAGAAAAACGACGTCCTTCTCGTCGCCACGTAGGGCAGCGAGGTACGAGACAGCAGGGAGGACTGAGGACCACGTGACAAACACACCTCATGTAGTCGTCTGTCTCTCTCCCGACTGCTGCTGGTGTTTTGTGTGTGCGTGTGTCCCTCGCTCACACGGCTATACGGCTCTGTGCTTGGTTTTGCTCCATCACCTTGTTTCCAACCTCAAAACATAATTATTCTTGTTTCTCTATTCCTCTCTCTCTCTCTCTCTCTCTCTCTCTCCCTCTCTCTCTCTGTCTCTCTCAATCTCCAACCTGTATATACCTCTTTATTCATGAACCATGAATGGATGTGTCTGTCATTACGCACACGCACACACACGCACATGCATGCCCAAAGGCACAGATGCACACACACACACACACTCACACACCCACACCCACACACCCACACTCACACAGACACAGAGAGATAGAGACAGAGTGAGAAAGCAGCCCCTCGTATGTTTATGTAGGGGAAGTCATCATTCGCCTTAATGTTTATTTGCTGAGATGGAAGGAAGCCCGTGGTGACAAATGTGCTGAGTGGTGAGCAGCGCATTAGCAGGTGAGGCAATGCATTAAATCCCTCACTCTCAATCACTTAGGTAATGTCCCGTTTGTTTTCTAGATTCATGGCACCACGCCTCTCTCACTCTCTCTCTCTCTCTCACACGCACTCTCTCTCTCTCTCTCTCTCTCTCTCTCTCTCTCTCCCTCTCGCTCTCTCTTTCCACCAAACACATCTAGCCGACTGTGAAATCCCAGCCCCCCACCGCCCAGCACCCCATTATCCCGTAACGTTGCACCCAGGTGTGCTGCTGTCTGCATTTATCTTGGCCCGAGAGGAAAGGTGAAGGAGAATGCCTCTTTTAATTATTCCTCCTCTCCTCTGTTGATGGGCTTCGTCGCAGGCTGTGGGTCGTAAGGCCCTGACACACCGGGCCAATGTCGGGCCCTCGGTGAGCGTGCCCCACACCGTTGGCCCTTGTCGGCCCTTGTCGGCCCTTGTCAGCGGCTCTCCCGGACGATTGAGCATGTTGAATCAGCGGCAGAGAGAAAAGGTGAGAGAAATTACTCTGATTGGCTGTTCAGCTTAAGCAAATTAAGCGATTCCCGATCAGAAGTAGCTATATTACTTAGTGTATTATATTAAGTAGTGAGAGAGAGTGGAGTGAAAACGAGAGGCAAACACTGCTTTGTTTCATGTATCATAACAATGGTTTGTATATCTGCAGTCCTAGGTCTTCTTGTTTCCCTTTTTGAATGGCGACTACAGACTACCGTCACCTGCTGGTCCTTCCTCTCATGCAGGCGCAGAACGTCCATGCTGGTCAGCCGTTGACTGTAGTCTTTGTGATGTGTTCAAGTGCAACTTTTTGGTCCAGACACCGGCGACGTGAGACACAGTCAGCGCTGGTTCTTTGGCGTCAGGGCATTTCGTGGTAAAAGTGATGAGGGGGACTGATCGTCGTGGAGACAGTGTCAAGGGAGACATGGTCACAGACAGATGAGTCACTGGACAGACCTCATTTTGTGGAGGTATTTAAAAGAAAGCCATTGTTGATCTATGGACTATCTGTCCCGCTTCAGTTTTTAATCTCTTAACTACCACCGTCCTGTATACAGGACTATTATTATGTTTTATTTGTGTTTATATTTATAGTTGAAAAGTTGCAGGCATATGTATTTATTAGAATATCCACATAAACAACAAGGCAACACAGGTACTTCTAAGCTGATATATTTAGACAAACATTCTCAACAAAAGGGGCGGTACTTGCAAAGTCCATCCCTTCTGCTAGCCGTGTTCAGCACACATTCACTCCCAGAATGATGTCACTGCTGTGCAGGGTTCGAGCTATATGGATAAATAATAAATCACGCCAGGGAAAGAGGAGAGAAGACGAATCATGCATCATTTTGAGATAAACGAAGACATGTCACCTCCTCCATATGAAGTCGAAGCCAGACGCAATGGATGAAAAATGAGAGAGGGTTTAACAAAAAGGGATAAAAGAAACCCACACAAATCTTTATGAATGTCCAAGTATTCAAGTCTCAAGCCCAGCGTGTTCACCCCTATTAATGTCCATATGGAACCATAACAGTGCTGGTAAGAATCGCGTTGATACTGATTGGAGGACAGTACAGGGATGGAGCATAGTTAATTAGGCCGAGACTCTCCAAGCTGGTTTATTTTTAGTATGTATTATAATATTTACTGCGCAGGGTGCTGTACCTCAGCACCCTGCGCAGACAACACATTTTTCAACATTAAACGGTTAGAGGATTGCGTTGTTTTTTTTGCCATTTAGTATTTTTTATTCACATACTTATTTTATGACCTATCGCATCCCATCTAATAGTATTTTAACATAAACAGTGAAGAAAAAAATATGACGTGTTACTAAAAAAAGATAATGAACGTTATTAATCCAAATTGCCATCATTAATTACGCTGAGTGTAGTGAGATGAGTGAAGTTGTCACAAAACAAACTGCACGCATATTAAAAGCCACTTTTTATATGATATAAAATGCTATCGTTGAGCTATTCCAACAATACTGCTGTTGTTATGCAAGCAAAAGAAGCCCAGATCATCCAAAGCGTAATGAGCGCTATAGAGTGAGGTCAGGTCACCTGAAAGCTCATTCATACAAACTCATTAAACCGTTGACTTATATAAGGTTGGCGGCCGTGTGTTTCCATGGCCACTTTTTCCTCCCGTCTCTGCATTTTAATGAGATATTTTGGAGTGGGTTAGTTATGTTGTGTCATGCATTTTATATTAGTGCATTAAAAGTTAACGTGGATCTGAAGTGCCTGTCGGGGGTGAGGGGGGCGGTAAAGGTGTGCCACCTACAATTACAAATGTTATCCTCTCTGATGTGAGTCAGTGGTTTTTTTGAGCAGGAAGAAGTTGCCCCATGTGTAGAACAATTTAACGAACTTAAAGAAGTGTATAGCATTCCATTTTTTTAATATAAATAACTGTATAGGTGAATTACAGTATGTAGTTGTGTGCAACAGCACAATTTGATCCTTGACCAGAATCCAACGCTGTTTAATGCGTGGAGAACCGGGCATTATCCGGCAGGCCGCCACTGTAGCCCAGGGATAAGTGCTTAGAGAATATACCGATGTGTATTTAATGCTTCACATTAATCATACAGGGACAATGGCTTGGTTGTTTTGTGATCCGGGAATTACGTTTAGGATAGCTTCCTCTGCCCTTGCAACCTCGGCTAGGTAGCTGCCTTTTGGGGGTCACTTAATTTAATTTTGTTTTTCGGTGGGAAAGGAAGGAAATTCTTGGTGAGCCGGTACACAGATGCTCAGGGTCCAGAGTTTCCGGTGGAGATCGGGACGCAGTAAGAGCAGTTAGAAGATGCAGAGGATAGACCATTCAGTGCTACAGTTGCAGGAAGATGGATAGGATAATTACATTTTACTAGCTAGCCTGGTGCCCTTGTGGATGTGCCTTGGAGAAGGGCCTTGGAAAGGGGCCGTCTTCAGACCTTCAGACCCACACTAGGGTTTTACAATGGATCCCCGGGTGGAGCCTTCCGAGGAGGCTTTGTCTCCCGGCCGCATGTCCATGTTTGACCTCCAATCGTCCCTCAGGGTTAGCGCACGGTCCGACGCGACCATTCATCAAACCTGTATCCTCTGCAGCTCCTCTGCAACCAAACCTGGTTGATAAACCAGCATTGTTGACTTACCTTCTACAAGATACGATTGTTTTGAGTTGCTTTGCAAAATGACTAAATGCAAACTAAATGTGAATGTAATTCATCAATCATTTTATTCAGGTGACATGACAGCTTTTCTGGGCACACAAAGCGGTTTTGTTGAAAATAAATGCATTCTTAGTTAACACCAAATGTGCTGTAAGTACACCTGGGCTGACATGATTAACGATGGATTTATGCAGGCTGGCAATTAGAGGGTGCTTTAGTGGGAGACTAAACGGCGGTTTTTGAATACTAAATGCGGATTTAGATTTGGTGGAGCGACTGGGTCATCGCCAGTCTCCCTCTCGTTAAAGCATTGTTGGTGTATGTGTGTGCGTGCATGCATGTGTGCGTGCATGTTTGTGTGTGTGTGTGTGTGTGTGTGTAAGAGAGAGAGTGCGCAAGAGAGAGAGAGAGAGAGACAGAGAAATATTTCTTGCAAAGTAATCAGAAAAATGGCAAATACAAGCTAAACTTGAAGTTGTTTTCTTTTCGGGTCGAGCTGTATTCAGCTAAGCCTTCTCACTCACGCCTCATGCTTTGCCTCTGCACAGAATCCCACAAATCTGTGTAATTATGAAGGTTTTAAGAAGGAATTCAGTGTAACTTTAATAATGAGGCTCAACCTGCTGTCATTGGTCATGCTTTTCGCAGGATCGTTAGTAAGATACCAACCACCCACCAATCAGCACACATTTGGTTCGGTGCATTGGCACACGTTTCCTCTCGTCGTGCGACGAGGAGGTGCACCGGAGGGCATGTGAGGGTATGGCTTTGTGCCTTCTTGCCTTGCGTGTCTGTGATTATGATATTATTCTGAGATTATGCCCAAGTAAACGTGGCATACGCGTTGGCAGAGTACCAAAATGCAACGGGGCGTAGTTAACTTACACCAGTGGTGGAAGAAGTACTCAGATCTTTTACTCAAGTAAAAGTATCTATATCTATATAATACCACACTGTAGAAATATTCTGTTACAAGTAAAAGTCATGCGTTGAAAATGTTACTTCGGTAAAAGTACATTTGAATTTAGAGCATTTACATTTTTGCAGTACAAACGTATTAGCATCAAAATATACTTAAAGTACCAAAAGTAAAAGTACTCATTATGCAGAATGGCCCATTTTCCATTTTAGAATAATATATGTGTATAATATTATATTGTTGGATTATAATTATTGATGCGTTAATGTGTTCATCACCTTAATGTTGTAGCTGGTAAATGTGAAGCCAATTTTAATGTATATGTATTTTATATAGTAGGCCTACTTTACATACTGCTGGGTAGCTTGTAAATTTCCCCCTGGCAACCAATAAAGCTTTATTCATATAATAATATCATAATGTATTTAGTGATTATATTCTATATTGTTCATTTTAATCTGCAAAGTAACTAGTAACTAAAATTGCCAGATAAATGTAGTGGAGTAAAAAGTACAGTATTTGCCTCTGAGATAGTGGAGTATAAGTATAAAGTCGCAGAAAATAGAAATACTCAAGTAAATCAGATTTGTACTTAAGTACAGTACTTGAGTAAATGTACTTAGTTACTTTCCACCACTGACCTACGTGCTCAACCCCACCATGATTTGGAGTGGGGACAAATATGGAGGGAAGAGGAAGGAATCCTCCGTCACGACCCCACCTCCACCACCTCATCCCTCCACCACCACATCCACCCTTCCTCTTACGCCCCAACAGATTTCTGACCGGGAATTATTGCCTTTTGTCAAGGCAGGGAACTCATACTCTTGACCTTGGAGTCAAGATGCCATGATGCGCCAGCGTTTCGTATCCTGTCGTTGCAGTGGGATGAAGAGATGAGGAGCTAATGCCCAGAGTGTAATCTCTCACTTGACATGAGAGAGGAGAAGGAGGACAGGACACGATGGAACCAAACTCCTTGGCTTCAACACCTTCTCCTCCCAGGCCCTCAGTCAGCCATGTGATATGTAAAATACGCTACCTGTTCCGACATGGCACGGATGACGTGAACTTTATCCATTATCTGTCATGCAAATATCCTGGGGCCATCACATGACAGTATCATGTTAATTATGAAGGTAAGGATGTAGGGATGTACATATATAGTGTGGATATAGATGTTGTATATGTGTGTGTGTGTGTGTGTGTGTGAGTGTACTGTCAATGTGTGTGTGTGTGTGTGAGGGCATCCTTTAAAAACAACCCTCTGTGGTATTGAATTCACATCCTCGGCTCACATCCTCTGGATACCACCACCCCTGGCTCACATCCTCTGGATACCACCACCCCTGGCTCACATCCTCTGGATACCACACACCCCCTAGCTCACATCCTCTGGATACTACACATCCCCCAGCTCACATCCTCTGGATACCACACATCCCCCAGCTCACATCCTCTGGCTACCACACACACCCCGGCTCACATCCTTTGGATACCACACACCCCCCGGCTCACATCCTCTGGATACCACACATCCACCAGCTCACATCTTCTGGATACCACACATCCCCTGGCTCACATTCTCTGGATACCACACATCGACAGCTCACATCCTCTGAATCACAATAGTCACTGAGCACTGGCGACAGTGAATTCCAATTTTCCTGTCGGGGCTTCAGAAGATTGAAATTCTAATGAATAAAAGATAATCACTTCAGCGCAGCTTTTGTCAGCCAGTTTTTGGTTCATTTTCAATTATAACCCACGCAGCCTCCTTTCCACCTCTGTGAATGCATTATACTCAATAATATTCAAACATTGCTCTTTCTACAATCCGGTCTAACTCCAAACCACATTCAAAAATAGGTGTCATTGTCCTCAAACGACAAATATCTGGGAAGCATTTCTTGTTCCTACATCAGCGTGAGAAGTGTTGTAAATAAAGGACCTCCGTCTGTTTAGACCGCTCAACGTGACAAGTCGGACTAGAACAGAATTCTCCAGAGAGAACCACAACACGGTCTCAATGACTGTCAGTTGGAAAAGACGTGAGAGAAGAGAGGGACGGCAGTGGCACAGGAGGTAGAGCAGTTGTCTGGCAACAGGAAGGTTGCAGATTCGATCCCCGGCTCCCCCTAGCTAAGTGTTGAGGTGTCCCTGAGCCAGGGCCAAGACTGAGCCTAACCCTAACTGCTCCAGGCGAGCTGGTTGTTGCCTTGCATGGCTGACACCACCGTCGGTGTGTGAATGGGAGCATGTGAGGCAATGTAAAGTGTTTTGGATAATATATATAAATGCAATCTATTTACCAATTACAAGAGATGTGTGTCTAGATTAGCATCTCGCTTGTCAAACACAATGCTTCTGTAGTCATGGGGGTTAAATTCACTGCAGTGCCTGAAGACGACTTCTATATAGGCCTAGAATCTACACCTGCAGGTCTCGACAGTGACAGATCAATCCATGAATCATTAAACCCATAGGGATATTCATTTAGAATATTTTCCTCAACTGACAAGAGCACTTGGGACCAAAAAATCCCAGACATGCTCCAGTAATTATTACATGAACCTCCCTCCCCTTGTAAAACCGATCCCATCCAAATAGGGTTTAAAAGGATTATACTGCTGTTATTGAATTTTTTTTCTCTGGTGGCCTAGCAACCACTTTACACCATGCGGCTTCAGTCCCACTGCCTCTGTAGAAACTTCAAATCAAAAATCATTCAGCTTTCTTCCCCCCGAATCTCTGAAGCCCATGTTAAACACTCTCCAGAGTATTTATGTGGTGTTTTCAAATAGTTACATCACATTTTTGCAGAGGATATATTTGGCGTAAAAGCTCCAGTGACATTTTGACCAGTGATATCGTAGCCAATAAATACTGTACCTCCACGTAACTTAACAGGTAAGGAAACGCATCAAGAAACGAATCATGGGTCATTTGATTTAATTTACGCCAAAGTATTATTATTATTATTACTTGGAGTATTAGGTTTTTATCCAACCTTGGGTACACCCAGAGATCTAGATAGAGTGACGGATGAAAACTTTGCAACATTATGATTCCAACTTAAATGAGTTGGGTGTGCTAAAGTCAGTGTGAGCCACAAAGGTACCGGGTTGTATGCTTTGCAGCAAGCACAATAACTAGTGCTAGCTGTATTATTGTTGAATAATGCTTTGTAATTCATTTGAAATGAGGAGAGAAGATGAAAGAGGCAAAGGGGAGATCAAAGCAATGTTGAGAGCGTGCATCTTCTTCCTAGATGCACAGTGTCTTGTATCTGCCTTGTCCTGCAGGTGGTCACGACAGGGCAGAACACTGTACTCCCCCATGTATAGCCTCGGCCAGGGAAGAAAGAGACTCAGTTTGTGTAGTAGCGTTGTTCAGCGCTGGAATGTACTCCAAGTTTCAAAGTAGGTTGCTATCCAAAGATAACAACAGAAGTAATACAACAAAAATAAAATACAATGGAATACAACTAAATGTATGCTTTCAGAGGGGGGTTTTCTTTGTCAACACACGTGTAGCTGGCATCCATTGCTGCCTCTTTGTGGACCTCGGATTCCATTATCGACCGGAGGAGTCCTGAGTCAAGATAGATAAGTGGCTCACGTTGCTCAGGGTGGTCCAGCTGGACAGGTGGGAAGCCATTCCACACTGTTCTGCGTGACGAGGAGGGGATGGAAGAGGCCATTTCACCAACTCCCTCTTCTTCCTGAATGGTCGTTTCGCGTTTCTGAAACATTTTGTCCTTGGATACCGTCTGGCTCGAGGAGAAGAAGAAAATGCGAACGTCTAGTTGGATTCACCCCTGTTAGATACCCAGTCTGACAGATTTCTAGCCACACACACACACACATTGCTTCAAAAGCAAGATGATTGAATGATGAACATGCAGGCTCATGTGGACTTTGCTTTGAGTCTTTCCTGTCAAAAAGGGTTTTGACAATTCTGTTGCTATTATTGCCTCAATAACGCTATTCTGGAAAAATAAAAACTGTTTGAAACCTTCAGTTTTGAAGGTTTTGTGAGTTTCCTGTCATTCTTTTTTTGAGTTAAGTTTAGAGTTGTTGTTTTTTTTAGTTAAAAGTCAAAGGTACAACAGTAAAACAGTACAGATACGTCCAACTGATAATGAACTCATTCTGACGTATGCTAATGTAGCTGTGAGTCCTCCGGGCTTCTGCATTGTTGTGTATGCGGCAGATGTCGTCTTGTGTGCCAGATGGGTTCCTTTTTCCTTTTTCTTCCACAAACACACACGTTATCTCTTCAATTTACCTCCCTTTCTGCCCGATAAATAAGAGTCAAGAGACGAAGCCGCCACCAACATTACAACCTAATTCCTTAACAAATATGCCCACAGAAGAGCACCTGCTGGTATTCTCCAGCGTCAACGTCCCCCAACGTCTTTCACTGGGTTAATTTTAGCACAGTGTTGGTGTTGTTCCCACATTTCACTACTCCTGTACACTGTATATTGGCATGTGACAAATAAAACTTTGAATCTTTGAATCTTGAATCTTGGTGGTGGTGGTGGGGTCCCTGTGTACAGCCAGGGCTCATTCACACGTCTGTGCCTATGAGTCTGACTCAATAATTGTAAAGAGGGACTGCTGCCACACTACCTCACGCCTCTTTGTGTGAGAGGTGAGACAGAGAGAGAGAAAGCAAAAGAGAGAGAGAGGCTAAAATAGAATGAGAGGGGGAGTGACAGAGAAAGACAGAGAGAGAGAAAGGGAGAGGGAGAGGGACTAGGAGAGAGAGACTAAGAGAGAAAGAGAGTGAGAGAGATGAGGAGAGAAAGAGAGTGAGAGAGAGAGACGAGGAGCGAAAGAGAGGGGGACTAGGAGAGAGAGAGCAAGAGAGAGTGTGGAAAGCTGCAGGTGACAACAGTATTTTCAGAGGTGTTGCTGGATGTGTCAAGGTCAGACAGGAGGGACCTTGGGAACTCAGTGTTGTTGTCTGTGTACCTCGGATGCTTGATACACAGAGAAGCATGAAACCGGCAAGGAAATCAAAGAAACTGCCCCACAATGCCATTCAGAGCCGAAGGTCATCCAATTAGTTTAGCTCTGCTTTCATTGGATGACTGTTGTTTTCTTCAGTTTACTAGAAGCATGATTATTTTTTTCCGCAGTATATCTGAGCGTTTAGTTGTTTGTAGTCTCCGCGGTGTTTTGCGGGAGCCACTAAGGAATTGCTTGCTTAAATGGCAGCATTCTGAAGTTGTGGGACCGTAAAACAGCCTAAAGCTCCTGATTAACAAACATAATATTGGACGTTCTCTGCCGCCTGCTGCTGCGACTGAGACGTTCCAAACGCTATTAGCCATCCCACACTCCCCTCGCAACCACTCTCTCTCTGTCTCTCTCTCAATCTCTCTCTCTGTGTCTCTCTGTCTGCCTCTCTCTCTCTCTCTCTGGTTGTCTCTCTCTCTCTT
This sequence comes from Bathygadus melanobranchus, assembly GCA_900302375.1. Classification (NCBI taxonomy): domain Eukaryota; kingdom Metazoa; phylum Chordata; class Actinopteri; order Gadiformes; family Macrouridae; genus Bathygadus; species Bathygadus melanobranchus. The sequence continues at coordinate 14,125 of OMKP01070440.1, forward strand.
CCCAGCCCACTCAGTTACTTCTTCCTCCAACTTGTGTTTCATGCTAAGCTGTATTGTTATCTTCTCGGGGGTTGTTTTGGAGAATGCTTGGTGGGGAGGGGCGAGTTCAAGTCCATTCCATTCACAAGCGTGTGTTCAGTGATGACCCCGTAACAAGTGTGAACTATGGATTTGGCCGCTGGTGTTGTTACGAGCAATGTGGCCGATTCACAATCTTAACAATATTTGTAAAAACATACTCAACCATACATTTTCTTTTTCAATTTAACTCCACATCAAAAAATGGAGGGATAACACAAAGAACGAGAGAGAGACAGAGAGAGAGAAAGAACACAAGAGAGAGAGAGAGAGAGAGAGAGAGAGAGAGAGAAAACAGACGGTAATATTTTCCCATCCTTCTGTGATTAGATTAAGCCTCTCCACGCCGGCTCCGGCTGAAGCAGAGGATTGTGGGAACCACAGAAGGCTCCCTGAAATGAGGTGTCAGTGTGAATTACCACGGCAGCCGAGGTTGCCGGGCGGTGCCGGTGCCACCGGCAGGCGTAGCGACTCCAGGTGGCTCCCCCCGCCTGCAGCCTCTGATCTGGCGGGAAGTTAAAGTGATAGAAATTGGTGCTGATGTGGTGTTTGTGTCTGG
>OMKP01070470.1:0-11599 GCA_900302375.1 Bathygadus melanobranchus
TGGACACGTCTAGGACTTCCAGGTGTCCACGTAGTACTGTTGATAGTGGGAACCGGCTAGGACTTCCAGGTGTCCACGTAGCACTGTTGATAGTGGGGGACAGCTAGGACTTCCAGGTGTCCACGTAGTACTGATGATAGTGGGGGAACGGCTAGGACTTCCAAGTGTCCACGTAGCACTGTTGATAGTGGGGGAACAGCTAGGACTTCCAAGTGTCCAGGTAGTACTGTTGATAGTGGGAACCGTCTAGGACTTCCAAGTGTCCAGGTAGTACTGTTGATAGTGGGAACCGTCTAGGACTTCCAAGTGTCCAGGTAGTACTGATGATAGTGGGAACCGTCTAGGACTTCCAAGTGTCCAGGTAGTACTGTTGATAGGGGAGAACCGTCTAGGACTTCCAAGTGTCCAGGTAGTACTGTTGATAGTGGGAACCGTCTAGGACTTCCAAGTGTCCAGGTAGTACTGTTGATAGTGGGAACCGTCTAGGACTTCCAAGTGTCCAGGTAGTACTGATGATAGTGGGGGAACGCCTATGGATGCCTTGAACGCAACATGTGCAACACATTGTTTTCCAAACCAAGCCAAAAACTATGATCAAACATGCTACGATAACTACAGACTATTGATTATAGGGGTGTATGACGCAATGAAAGATATGGGTGCATTGATTTTCCTTATTGACCACGAAGCAGAGTCCAGCATTGCGGGCCGTAGCACAACACAAAGCATACGTAGGATTCTCTTCTGCATCCCATCTGGTGGTGGCCTTTCTTTGTGTCTTCTTGCAGGGCCAAGCTGCCAAGCATACCATGTCTTATTATAGTTGGAGGAGCCAAGTCGGTACAGGGGGGCGGAGTGTCAAATTCATAGAATGATGGCTGAAAACAGACTATGCCTATTAAAAGCACAAGCAAGCACTGTTTGGGCAACCCAAGAAACCAGATCTGGAGAAACAACCGCGTAGCGTTTGGTGCCGGGCCGCAAACAAACATACGCTTCCCCATAGCTGCCATACAGGACTGTCAGCAATTACATCAATTCTCTATGAAGGTGCTGATATAAAAGCAATAGGGTGTCTGCGCCGGGAGGTGAGCCCTGTTGGCTGCGCTCAGGCTGGAGGACCTATTGTTAAAACACTCCCACATCTAATTAAAAATAAAAGCTGCAGAGATGCGCACACCCGGGTCAATACATTATACAAATAAGCAAAAAAGATAGAGACTGCGGTGAGGGCTGTGCTGGGAGCAGTTGAAAGTGGGCCTGTCACCACTGTGCTGTCGCTGGGCTAGGAGACATGTAAACATGCGGGCGTAAATAGAAAAGCACATCGCACCTAAATGATACGTATTTTTAGATGACAGGATCACAGCGCTCCCGTGCATCCAATGGTTTCAGTCCCAAATCCACTTCCTGTTGCCCACACACACACACACACACACACACACGCCAAACAGGAAACTGCAAGTGCTTGATGAGCTCCTTGTCTGACGGCTTTTTTTTTGTCTGCCTTTTGTTGTCCACCCAACGCTTGTCAATTGAAAGCAAACGGTGAAGGGAAAGCACCAGGGCCAGAATAAACCCCACGCGTCACATGGAGCCGTCAGCATGCGTTTGGGCAACGGCGAATCCGATCTGAAGCCTGCTCCATTAAACAGCAGGATTCATCGCCTTTCAGATAATCATCCACTGGTTCTCACACACACTCTTATCTTGCAGGTGCACATGGTGGTATGATATATAGCCTGTGCCAAGATCGGCCTTTCAAGAGGACAGCCAACAGTAACCAGTGTGGGTTACTGGTACATGCAAGCATGCACGCACGCACGCACGCACAGACAACACACACACAAACAGTAGTTCTGAATGAAACTTGAATGTGTGAAGTGTGTGCCCTTTGGAAAGTGCCAGAATGGACAAGCTCCAGTGGACATCAACACTCACCAACTCAGCCCAGAGCCAGCGATGGGACTAACTAGCAATCTGGGACCAGAGACAAGCACCACGGATGGCCTTCAATGGGTCACTGTACCAGAGTACAATGCAAACAGACTGGAGGCTGATACAGCATTCATGTGTCATCCTATAACCAGACACCAAATCTGATTTGTGCACATCTATTTGATGTTCATTTAATTACATAATGATGATTGTGCGTCTGCGAGTAACCACTGGAATTGGCGAGACCTGATCTGTCATAATTTAATTAGTCTTTTAATGAAACCCCAGAGCAGGCAGTCTGGACAGTATTGCAATTCACCTAATGATCAATGGGGGGGATGTCAAACAGTACGACCGATTGGCTGAGCAAACCGAAACTTAAACAAGAGGAGAGGGTAGGGTAAACGAAACCTAATGAAAGTGGTTTCTGTTATCCTGCTCTGCTGGATACAGCTTTAGCATTAGCAACTCGTCGGTGAGCTAGGGACCAGAGAGCTTCTACAGCCCTTCACAGAGAGGGGAGGCACTCACTGGACATGACACTGGCGCAATAGTGAAATCCAGGTCTCTAGCCTGGCTCCATCCTCTACCTTCTGAGACAGGGATTTGGGGATAGACGTGAACATGGCCAGCTTTGTGAGCAAGATGGACAGCTAAGCAAGAGGGCAGCAACAAGCTGATCATGATGTGTGAGCAGATCACCTGTTCAAATCAAATCACAGGACATTAGCCACACAGAACACACATTTCAATACACGCTGTGAGCAGCGACACATCTACACACACATGCATTTACAGTGGTCGCCGGTGGAATGTATTCTCTGGCTTTATCCCATCGTCCTCCCCCAGGGGAAGCCAGGAGCAGTGGGCAGCCATCAGTATCAGGCGCCCGGGGACCAAGTCCAAGTGCTCAGTCCAGTCTTGGTCAGGGACTGGACCAAAGAGCAATCTGTTCTTCTGCATGTTTTTCTTGTGGGGTTCTATGGGGGGAACATGCAAACTCCACACAGAAAGGCCCGGGAAACAGCCCCGACATGTTGCACCATGCGGGACTTGAACCCACAACCTTCTTGCTGTGAGGCAACAGTGCTACGCGCCACCTGGCTGGCAGGAAAGGAGGAGAACCCCAGTTATCAAGGGGTTCGGTGCCATCAGAGCAACAACCAAGGTTCGCAACACTCATTTAAGCTGCAGATAATGGACTAAGTAGCTTCTACTTTTTGGCTGTAAAACCAAAATCAAATCAAAATGAACTTTATTGTCACACAATGTGGAACATTTGGCTTGGCTTTCATCCATGCTGCAGCCGCGAAACACAAACATTCCACATACAAAAAACAAGATGTTGATGAATAAATAAGTCACCGACACGTTTTTTAAGTCGCAGACAAACGTAACGAGCTCCCGTGAGTGACGATCGTCTAGTGTGAAACCCACAATTTAAAGAATCTCGATTACAAGACCAGACAGTCGTGTTGTGTGTTTAGTACAGCGGCCTGACGACTTTGAAAGTCGTGTAATGTGTAGGGGCTATGACCTTCCGCTATTGAAAAGGTTTATTGACACAGGGATAAAGATCTATTTAATCTGCAACAAGGGAATCTCAGTAACTGACACTCAAGTGTGTGTAGAACATGGGATGGGTCAGTAACTATCCTATTGTAATAATCAATACAAGAATATTAATGTCCGAAACATTAGCGCTGAACAACCGTTTTGAATCAAGGTCTGAGAATTGTTTCTTGACATACGATGTGAACGTACACGTTTGTCATTTCTATTAAATGTCATGCTCTAACCATACCACGTTTAGTGGTAAGACTGTAATGCTCAGTGACAAGCTGGCCATCGTAGGTCTAAGGCAGAGCTTTTGAACTGTCCCCTTTGCTCACACTGATGGACACGGCTACAAAGATACTTGCACAAAACCGATTTGCACTCGAATGTCAATCTCTGGTACCTAGTAACCAGAACATCCTGATAGTGTCCAAGACAGACTGCAGTCACACACATTAAACATTCTTCTCTAGTGACCTCTTGTGATCCAGTTTCACTTCCTGGCTCAACATGTAAATAACTACGAGCAACACTTCCACATTTTTTTGCTGTAATGCCTAACTATTCAAAAATAAACTTTACCAGCTTCCTACATAAAGCAAGTCAGCGTCCTCCAGATGTTATTTAACAGTGATATGGATGTATTACATTTACATTTAGAGCATTTGGCAGACGCTTTAATCCAAAGCGACTTACAAAGAGTAACACATTTGTTGAAAGAGGGAGCATTAAAGTATTAAACAATAAACATGTCGGTATGCTGCAATATACAATCTAATTACTACAAAGCCTGTTCACCTTTATTTGTCACAGTTTGGTTGTTAGATTCGGATTAGCAGTGAGACACATTTGTATTAAAATCAAAACACTCAGTCAACACTCAACTGATATGACCTTTGACTCCGGCTTCAAATATCTTCAAAGTCGCTATGCCGAGAGAGGCATGCTATATTAAAAGACGCTTAGCAAAATAGAATGAGATCTTAAATCCCAAACAGCAGATTAGCGCAATCAGAAAACAGTGGGAATAAGCCTGAACTAAGTAGCATTTTTTTTTACTCAAATATGAAGTTATTAGTACAGAATTTGAGGCCAAAAAAGTTATGCCGATAATGTCTGTGGGTCCCTGTTCCAATCACAACAAAGAGGAAATGATGTGTGGTGTGTACATTTTGTAAGTCGCTTTGGATAAAAGCGTCTGCCAAATGCCCTAAATGTAAATGTAAATGTAAATATGTTGGTGTTGATCTACACAGTAGAGCTCAATGTGAACCCTTCATTAGGAGTGGTTTCTGGTTAATCAACAGAGAATACTCAGATGCCATGTATTCGGACAATGAGCAACATCTGAGGGGAGTAGTTTACAGTGAATTACACAGGGGATAAATGCTCTGCCACACCTCATCCCACTGGCTCAATTCTCCGTATCTAATGCCAACACAAGGGAACCGGTGCTATCTATATCGGTGTCTGGTGTCAGAGTTGGACCAGCTGTTGCGGCCAGCATCAGCATGACGTTAATTGAATATTTGACTAATCCATAGAGGAATGTGTTTGTATTCAGGAATTCCTTGGTCGTCTCTAAATAGAAGCACTTCTTTATACCAGATGATCGCAGTCCTTTTAATATGACACAGGCATGGGCACATTCTACTAGGTATGGCACGGTAGAATACACACACTGGCCAGCACACCGGTTGCACCATATCGGAATAAGTGGGGCCAAAGATCAGGTAATGAGCCGAGAAGAAAGATATTTAAATCAAAAAGCTGTCTCACATCTGTCAAAGCTATTGCCAGACCATAAGGAGCGATGTTAATCAGAGAGAGGGAGAGAGTTCAGGATTCATTGCCAACAGATGTCTCTCATGAAAAGAGCAGTCATTTAAAAACAGAGATGAGAATGTTTCTTTTTCCACCGGTATTCTATTCATTTATATCACGCTTGTAGCCTATTGTTTTATTTCACATATCCATTGACATAAAAATGTGAAGGCACGACAAAACACTTTGGCTATGTTTGCTTAATGTGAAGAGTTAAAAATACAGGATGATATATTTGACTAAACTCCATGGCAATCACACAGTAAGGTAGACACCGTTAACTGCCACAATCAAAATAGTTCTTCGTGGCTTTGATGCTACCGTCAAGTGTGGTTCTAGGGCCTTTAGGACTGACGGAAGATATGGTAACCACCAGTGGGCGGCTAGCTCTGCTTGCTTACCCTCAACACATCAACAACTTGTAGAAAGTGCAGAGTCTAAGAGCACATGCCACCAGCTGCCCGGCTCTCTCAATGTCATCACATTCACCGATGACCTCCACTCTACCCTGCGCTCCACAGCTTGGAAAAGGGGGCGTGAATCCTCAAGCAACTGCTACTAATGCACAACAAGTATACAGAGAATTTTGATTGTTTCACGGTAAACAGATCTCAGAAATAATTGAGGCCTCTCCTGGCGACATAGTACTGCTCTCTGGAGATACTGACCAGGGCATGTTTAACCCCGCCCAAACAGATCACCAACACAAACACAATACAAGACTCGAGTGCCAGTGAAAACGTCAAAATTTAGCTGCCGAGATCTCATGCCAAACATTTGCAGCAGTAAGTAATTGCCCACATGTCCCTCTACATCTGCTAACAGACATAGAGGCACCACATTCCCGGCTGATGTGAGTGTGAGGAGCAGTTATTCACTGACAATACTGTGATGAGATACTCAGCAGCCTCTTGTGGCTAGAGTTGGGAAATACCCACAAAGCTATATCAAAACGTCAAATTGCAGCACTGTTTATTTTTAGATGAACCAAAAGACCTAAAACACATGGCAGGCAAGTAAGCCTGAGGGAATTTGCTAAGTTAAACTCGCGTTTTGTAGCTTTTTAACCACAGCCAATATTTTTGCTCACAATTATTTAACATGAGTGTCTATAGAATAAAACCCATCCACCCACGGCTCAATCAACCAGGGATTTTTCTCTCTCAAAAAAAAATCGATTGGGTCGGTGGAGAAAAAGGCAAGAGAATCTATATCCAAGCCTTGCGTAGAGGGTGCTGCGTTTGGAGTGGAGAGGAAGTGACATGAGGACATTATGAATAGCAGGTTCAAAGAGCAGTTTTAAGCAGTGGATGGGTTTTTATTTGTATACTTTAAATTTAATTTGAAGTTCCATCCATTTTCGTCCGCTTATCCGGGGCCGGTCGCGCTCTAAGTTATGTAGTGCAGGTTTTAAGTTTACAATCCAAACCATTCTATGCCTAAAAGAGCTTGATTAGGTGAATCAGTTGATGCGGCAGATACAATATATTGATATATATCGATATTGTATGGATATAGTGATATGAGACTAGATATCGTCTTAGATATTGGATATCGTAATATGGCATATGTGTTTGCTTTTACTGGTTTTAAAAAGGCTGCATTACAATAAAGTGATGTCTAACCCTAACCCTGTTTTTACCACCAGACTATTATTTGCCTTTACCCACTTAGTCATTATATCCACATTACTGATGATTTATCAGAAATCTCATTGTGCAAATGTTTTGTGAACGCACCAATAGCCATCCCTACAGTATTGTTGCAATATCACTAGAGGTATTTGATCGAAAATATCAATGTTTATTAATTTTGTCCACATCTCCCAGCCCTAATTGGAACTGTTTAACGTTTATCTTTGATATTTATATATACCCTTTGATATTGTTTATATATATATATATATTATTCTCTATAGTTTCACATGGCCATTTTGCACTAAAGTTCTTCAAGAAAATACTCCGTACTTTTCATTTGTCAAGTATTTAATTCAGTATAAAAAATAGGCTTTACCATATGGTTATTTTACAAAGAGTATTTATTTAGTGAATTAGCACAAAACATGCTATATCGTGATGTTATCAAGATATTAATCAAGATATGACTCCTATGATTTTGGCCATAATCGCCCAGCCCTAACTTGACGCAAATGACAATTCTGAGCAAATTGTACATACATGTGGGCAATGTGGTGTGACTAGTTGTTCATGAGTACATGTTGACTGTGGAGCTAAAGTGTAAACTTTGCAGTCAGCATCCCAAAAATAGATGTATAAAAGGTGTTCCATAACATGATTAGTACCTCAAATGTGACATATTTAGGAATGGAATATTCATTAGCTAATTCAATCAAACACAGTAGATGCATGAAGTAAATGAAAAACAATACTATAACGAATCTGTTGGCATGACCAACAACACTACCCTGATATTATGGAGCGATATAGCTTATGTAAATGTACCTTTTTGGAGCTAACCGACCGACGCAGAGCTCTGCCATTGGGTCCTGTTATTCTGGCATTGCTGCTGCTGCCAGAGGGCAGTGTGTGACTGGACGGGGGGCTAGAGGGGGCACCGAGTGACGCTGTCCTCCTGTCTGTCCTGTGGCAGGGGGATCCCCTGGACACATTGGTGTTGTCACTGAAGGTTAACAGCCTCCTGTCACTTGCATCCACGTGGCCCAGTTTGATAGACTGCCCACTCTTGATGAGGGCAAGGTAATTCTTGAGCAGGGACTGTGTGGAAGGGTCACTCAACCAGGTGAGATACAGCTCATCCACCTTCATCTTAAGAACTGGCTGAAGAACTGGCGACGGCATGTTAACCACAGCACCTGAGGAAAAAAGGAAAACACAGACCCAATCAATATTATCCAAGACAATAATAGACAGAAATTAGCAACACGATCAATGAAAGCTTTACAACGCTCCTGAAACTGGTTCAAACTGGTCACTGGTTGATGCGTAACTAGTTCAGCTGTTTCTGGACGTCCTATTGAATTTTCCGCGCGAACTGTCAATACAGTAAACAGCCCGTGGGGACTGCGGGTAACTGGACTGGAAACGTCAAAATATAGTATTATAACACAACTTACGAATTCGTATCTAGCCTAACAAACAGGGACTTTGTACTAAAAGGTGAGCTAGACGTTTGAATCAATAAAGCTTATTATTATACTAATGCCAGCTACCTGCTAGCTAGCCGACATTTCATTTAGCTGCGTAAACTTTTGCATTAACTATTGTTGCACTGTTGCAACTGTCAATTAACATACACATAGATTGTACACATGTGCTGCCATGGGATCTACAGCCAGGACAGTATCGTGATTTACCTTCAAGTCGCAACGCCGATGTTGTTTACGGAGCGTCGTCTGTTGTGTTCATTTTAATGCCCAAAGAAACAAGCGCAACTTTTCCAATTCTCGTCCCGCTGTTAACCAGGAAGAGCTGCTAACGCGAGATCTGCGGCTCCCACGTGCACAAAGCAAACTTTACAAACGCGCTCATATTCATGTGGCGTCAGGATATAATTTTTTTAAATGCAAATTTGAGTCGTTGTGTTTTTACTGAGGGATTGTTTTTTCTTTCAAATACCCAATCTTCAATTCCCATTGTTACAACAGAAATGTGTTCTTGTCTATGAAGAACAACTCTCATTTAGTCTATCCCTAAATAATTTGTGATGAACCACGACAAACTCATTTTCCATCTAATGTTCCTATCATTTGACATTAATACACGGTGACATTAACTGTAGACTATTTTCAAGTTTGATTTCTCGTTAACACTGCTTGTAGTTCTGTCATGTAATTATTTACACATAGAAGAAACCTCATTATTTCTACCGTTGCACATAACCTTCACAAAGGTTAGGTTCCTTTGTGTTTTGAGATATAACAGATATCTACCTCCCCCCCCTCCACACACACACACACACACACACACACACACGCACACACGCACTCACACTCAAAGTGCCTGTAGCTTCTTTTGTTAAGTGCAAATGAACGATGCACCGTTGTGAAAGTTATTGACTGAAACCTCCTGATTGCTTCCCTTGGTAACAGCACCACATACAAATCTCAAGCCTCCAAAGTTTTTCTGAGGCGCAATCAGAAACCTCTTTGTTCTTTATTCTTTAAGGCTTTACATGCATTTTAGATCCCAATCAATAACACACATGAGAGGAAAACAAGCAAAGGTCGAGAAACTTTCAACTTTGGAAACTTTTTAAAGTGCAATTACAGTCTACAAATAGGATTTTACCCAAAGCTGTGTGCATATGTTTTTTTTTATCACGCCTTGAAGGACATTTCAAAGGTTTGGCCGAGGCTGAAGCCACGGGGGGACAGCTGGTAAGCATAGAGAAGTGTTAGCGAGGATTTCATGTGTGCAGCTTTCCCTCACTGCTGTCAGATATGCGTGGACTCTCTGTGAAGTAGGCGATGAGCAATCTGCTTTAATAAGGAGATTACATGAAAGTTGAAAGTGTTGTGTTTATGCAATTCTGCGGAGAGTATCTCGTGTTTTGTCGGTGCCCCGTTCTTTGCAGAATAGCCAGAAGATTGTGATTTTATTTAGAGGCTATGTCAGAGTGCGTAAGTCTAAACGTAACATTTTTTCTTTTGCAGTTTACTTTCTGAAGTAATGTGCTGTTCATTTCTCTGACGGAGAGTAGCTGGAGGAATGTGGAAAATGAATATAAAAGAATAATGTAATGTGTAAATCATTTATTCAGTTCTAAAAATGTCAATGATTTACTGTGGCTCCTGTGCTGCTATTATAGGCATGGTTAAATATTTGTTAATCACTTTTTGTCCTATGTGTTTAGACTGAATCCTTGACTGAATTCCCCTTTACACTCCAGCGTTGGATAACTAACAGAAACATTATCTCTCCTGTTCTATGATAGCACAGATTGACATCGCTGAAATAAACATCGGTAAAAGAAATCGAGCAAATTATTGCTGCTCGTCTCGTGTTTATTTGACCCCCAAATTGCTTTGATCTTGTTTTGTGTGCACTTTGGGTTTGATGGGCCTATTTGTTCTAACTAGCCCAAGAAACACAAACGCTCACTGTCCACCTCCCAAAGAATGCAATCATAGACTATAAACATGTCACGCTGTGTTTTATTCACAGAGATATATCCAACCCTCTTCCGTCAACATTTAGATTCTCCAATACACTGCGCGAAATGGAGACTCCTTTCATTAGACCCGTCACTGTCTCTCTCTGAAGTTCACTCTCTTCCAATCCAAGATGGCTTTAGATGAGAAAACAATGCCTCTGACGATCGAGGTCTGTGGAGACTTACTTTCTCATCGCACATTCACGAAGGAGGCAGTAGGCCGAGGTCCTACAGTATGTGAAACCAAGGACAGGAGAAACCGACAAGTGAAGAAGCCCAGATGATGATGTAAATGGGATTAACGGACGGATAATATTTACTTTATGAAAATGTTCATATGATCAGACATTCCAGCCAAAATGCATAGAAAAAAATGTGTTGTAACCGGGGATGTTGAATGTAATATGGATGTCCAGTAGGGGGTGCACTTCACCTGGAGGCCTTTCAGACCATTCAGATCATTTTTCCTCCCTCATCCACCCTCTGTCCAGCATACTTTTATAATACCAGGCACATATGTGTCAAATACACACACACACACACGCACACACACACGCCAACATGCACGACGCACGTACACATGCGCACCATGCACGCACACTCACACATGCACACAGCCACACACACACACACACACACATGCAAATGTGACATGCAAAAACATTGATGCACCCTAATTAATAGGAAAACAAGACTTTATTGCAACATAACCCTGTGATTAACAGCTATGTATTTTCCTGCTATGTTTGCTGAAGGCGAGTCATATCCAGAGGTCGGCCGCAGCTTCAGTTATGAGAGGGAGTCTTTTGAAGTATTTCATTTATTGTGCTGTATTACTGGATTGCTGTATTAGTATTAGTGACTCTGGTCCTAGACATTATGCTTCCTTTACTTTCAAGATAAAAAAACACACGCACACACACACACACACACACACATTACACACAAACACTCATTACATCACTTTCAAAATAACTTAAAATAAATGAGGGAAATTACGTTCAAATTGGTCACCGAAGGAAAACAACGACAAGGAAGCCATTTTGAAAAGTATTCGTCTAATCATTTGCCTGGAGATGATAATCTCTTTTGTAATGACTCGATCATGGGAACTTTTGTTCAATTCTGAGTTCACGTCGCCAATTGC
>OMKP01070472.1:0-13466 GCA_900302375.1 Bathygadus melanobranchus
CTCTTCACTTCACTTGTTGCGATGCCTACCTGCACCACAGCCTGTTGCCGGTAGCAACACCCCCGAAGGCTCTTCAATGATATCTGTGTGCACCTGTCGTCCCTGAAAACGGGGAATTTGAAGTCGTTGTTGCAGATAGGATATGAACGGTGGGGCCACGTAGAGAGGGCAGGAAGTAGATCTGAGGGGTTTGTGTACCTTAATGAGTGTTGGCAGAAGTCCACGGTAATAATAAAAAAAAATCACTTTCTAAATTACACTCTTCTGTTGTGATTCGTGATTCATGTCCACGCGTTTGAAATCAGGTTCTCTCTCTAATTCATGTAATGGACGATTGTGAGTTGTTGCTAAAAGAAACCGTCAAAAACGAAAAACATACACACATTCTTCAAAAAAAGATCCACCTTTCCAGGTAGGCCTACTGGTTTCGCATGTCTTGTATTTGGTCGTCTGCATTACCTTTTCCCCAATATTCACATTAGCATAAAAGCCTATTAGATATTTGTTGATTGCCTACTCCTAATTTTGACACTGACTGTCCAGCAACCCGTGTGTTTATCTGCCAGTATAAACGCCCGCCCATTTTCACTTGTCTACCCGCACTGATGCAAGTAATACCAAATAATGTAATCTCGCTGTTTACAAATGGGAGCCGAGTATTCAATGATAGAAACGTGTAAACACACCGCGTAATAACTACATACTTGCACACATAACAAAGAGTCTACCGCGACCCTCCCCTCCTAGTTGGCGCAATGAACCGCACGCTCGCTCATACTTTCCCATCATGCAGTGCTCTCGCCTGCTCCAATCGAGCCGCCATGTTGTCGGAGTGAAAGCCTGGGAGTCGGAAAGAAACTGGGGCTGAAATCCGTGACCATCCACCCTCTCCGCCTGTAAGTATCGCCTCACGCAGTCTGCAATAACTTTTATCGGGGCCTGCCCGCACATTGGTCCCGATATTGTCAAAGTCGAGCTCGGACGGAGCTAGATCGGTGTGTTTTTGAGGCTGTATGCTGCCTCCCTCCTCCTAGCTCTTCCTCTCGTTGTGTCGGTCTTCCGCTTCAGACAGCTCAGGCCTTTGTTAGCATCCGCGTCACGGGTACCTGTAGAACTAAACGCACACCGGTCGAGTACCTGGCGGTTTAAAATGACGGTAGATGGATATTGTACACCACTAAACACCATGTCGTCCCGCTGTTAGCCCCCGTTCGACCGGGCTGGGTTCATGTCAAGAGGCCATGTATTGTTGCTAGACTTGGGCAATGAACCCACCATAACAGCTCCGAGGTAAACGTAAACCGGGTGGCAACCATCGCAGGAAAGCCTTCTTTTCACCCACAATCGGCTATTTCATCTGCTTAATTGTGTCACTTAAGTGGCGCGTTTGCTCCGAGGAGAGATTGTTTGGTGTTGTGCTACGGTAGAAGACACCCAGCGTCTTGCTAGCTTGTAGTTATTGGCTTGCAATATCACACCCCAAGTCTGTACCCGGCATGCGGTGGATTGATCCCGGTACTGAATAATGATTAACCCCGTGCGATGTACATCACATTTGACATTTCCGGGTGACAGATCATAACAAGCGGCTGTGCTCACGGGTTTGGGGTGGTACTTTCGTTTTGGTGTTCGGAGCGACAAAAACACTATTGGCTAACATTACGTCCAATAGAGACGACAACAAGGGAGTGGATCAAACGCTACTTGTTATTGACGGGTATGGATTGCCTCGGCTATTTTTAGGTGTATCTTGTCATTTAGCCGTTTAGCTGTTTGCATCCCACTTCCCCAAGTGTGGGAAGGGGGCGTGCGCTGCTTTATATTGCACAGCGATTGCAGCAGGCAGAATATGCGTTTTACATAGCCTGGGGAACTCTTTCGTTGTATATAGCGTATTGTCACCAGATCTTGGACTAGTATCTTACCTCTGATTTGCTGATTTGTAATTTGGTTATTAGACATGTAAATACATTTACTATTCCATTTGTAATGGCCCGTTAAGCTGGTGTAACCTGTGTTCACTACTAGAAAGGAGATGAGTAATTCCACAAATTAAATGAGGTGTCAATAAACACCTCCTACCCACTAGGTGACTTTTAAAGTCGGGGCTGACTTCAGCAGCACATACTACAAAACTGACCAGACCCCCTCTATGCGGGTCGTAGAGTCTGCATACACACATGCAGACTCTATTATTCGATTGTCCACGTCTTGTCTGAGAACTCGCCCAATCGCGCGGGCACACGGCGCGGGCACTTCCTCTGAGAACACCTGGTTACCTGTAAAAGGAAGTTGACAGTGCGTATCTTTTCCTGTCTGAATCAGAGCCGGCGGAGACCGCTGCAAGAATTGTAGGAGTTTTTTTCAGCTGATGTTATTTTAATTTCTAAAGTGATGGAATTCATTATTACACATGATTTTTAATAAAGAAAAAGCAAAACTACAATATCACCTACAATTGTCGCGTTGACATCAGTGGCTTTCGGATCCACCCATCAGTCTGAGTCTGACTCAATTTTTGCCAGAGCTTCAGAGTAGCTAAAGTTTCAGACGATGCAAAGCTTCCATATTATGAGGCCACAAATAGTTGGTTTGAACATTTTTCAAAGTTTTGATGAGATTGCGCGGCAGGACTAGCGCTATTTGTCCAAGGAGAAAACACACACAAGGGCCCGTTATTGGTCTAAATTAGCATCCCTACCCCCCCACACTAAACAAGTTCACGTGTCTTGAGACCCCCACACTACACGACAATCAGAGCAGACTTCAGCCCTGATGCCCAACCCTCTCCCTGACTGAGTCGGCCCTAGAATCGACGGGGTTGTTGCCTATTGGTTAGGGGCCTTTAGCCCACTCGTACCACCTGATATTATGGGCTGGATTCTCTGCAAGTTATCTGAAATCTTACATCATTATTGCTTTAGTCTACATGCATGCTATATGATACTATGTAATCATATCTTTCACTGAATAATACAGCATGGCATGTTAGACGGCTATACAGTGTGCTTTAGAAATGCAAATATTGGTACAATAGGATTTCAATATGTGATCTATCTGTATGTGGGGGGGAAAGTATTCAATATTCAACACTATCTCGTAATATTTGTATGCAGGACAATCTGTGTTGAATGATATGCGTGTCATTTTGTATTGATTCCCCTTCACTCGCAGTAAAGGGTGAAAAGGTTGACATGTTTTGAAAAGCCAAAGGCGTGTGAGGGTTATACACCAAGACATGCTTACTACTCATAATGTAGGTAACACCTGACCAACAGAAAGCTAGAATTACATGCCCACCTCCAGGACTTCTGTTCCACCTGTCCTTTTTCCTATTTCCACTAGACATTTCTAAAATGCAATCCACATTTTCCATTAGAGACCAATATGTGCAGTTATGTCTTATAATTGACTTGTACATACATTCGCCATGTCTGACAATCAAAAAGGATAATAGTTATATTGTTTGCAGAACTCTAGCAAGCAATCTCAGCTTTTGTTTGAGTTCAAGTTAATGTGGCGGTTATTGTTATTGTTATTGTTATAGTGCGGTCTGTGAAATCGTTAGAGAAGTTAATGAAACCATAACATCTTAGCAGAGCATTATGAAAATATTTTGGTTTGTAACTTAACTGTGACTAGTTTGTAGGGCTACACTAGAAGGCTATCCAAATCCTCCATTAAATGAGCCTATATCGTCACCCAACACCAAATTATTGTCTGTCATGCCTAAAGGGGCACTTTGTCGTTTTTCAACCTCATCTCCATCTATCCGCATTAGGGATATAGTGTGAAAAATGCCTGCAGTCGTTGCCGATGCTCTCTTTGTCTCTGGGGTGCAGCTCAGCGCAGATGCAAAATCTTAAGATTCGCATCATCTGGTGGACAAAAGTAGCAGGGAGACCTTAGTACAGGCAATATGGAGGAAAGTTAAACATTGTTAATTTGCATATATTACCCACATTGAAATGATACAAAGCCGGTTTTAAAGTGACATGTTCCCCTTTAAGGATCCCCATTTGTTAATGCTCAAAAAGCAAAGAGAGCAGAGAGCTAATGGGATTTTGTTTTATTTCCTTTCGGTCAGAACGGCAGCCACGACAAGGATTGGTGTGCATTCCGAACTAAAGTGACTCTTGTCGGAACACAGATTACAAAACAAGTTTGTCTTCCGAGGCCAGGAGAACAGAACTCATTTGGCCGACGGTAGCAGTTCACTGCCAGTGCTCCCCAAAAGCCTGTTAATCCATTGATTGCGACACACAAGTAGTGATCTCCTCAATGCTCAAACGAGTATCGACGTTCCATCCAAACAATGTGCGCTGATGTACGTTTGTGTGTGTCCTACAATTGTGTGGAGTGGCGGGAAATTGGGTACTTTTACAATTAGGAAAACTGGTAGCCTCACCGGCGACACATCCGACCGGCTACTCAACAATCTGTGGGTGTTCATGTATTGTGAAGTTCAACTGGTTTCAACTTTTGACATTCATAAAAATGTGGGGCAACGTCAATCTACCGGCCGGCCTTTTGTTTCCAAACGTTATCCATTAACGAAACAGCCGTTGGAAGCACATTGACTGAATTATTTCTGGACTTTAAGAAAATCTGTCTGGCCTTCCGCATGTTAGGAACTGGGAAGGTATTGGTATGTATAAAGGATATAGGGAAGGAAAACTTTTTTTTAATCGGTAAGATGGAATGTTTTGTAAAGTCCAGCTTTCACAAACGTGTATTATACTGCCTACCTACTAATACTCCCTACCTACCTTAAAAAACAGCCAACCCTTGGCTGTTTTTTTTAGCTACTGCTCCTTGTATTGTGTTATTTCAGGACACTACGGCAGAACATCTCATCACTTTATGAACTTTTGGGAAAAGTAAAGTCAACACTACAGTTGCGTTGCTTTGGAGCCCAACCGTGAGGAAGGAGACAAATGTAATTATGGGTGGTGGTTATGGTAATAATGGCAACATAAGCAGGGCAATCCCTGATGTGTTTTTATGATGTCGTTTGCGCTAGCTGTGTTGGCACCCCCAATACTTGGACGCCACTGTGAAGATTCTTTACGAGTTGACTTTAGTCATGTAGCCTCTAATCACAAATTGTTATGATCATGTATTTGGCTAGTGTTCACACTGGTATTACATCTGTCATGTTGGTGCTGTTTTAAAGACATCTGCTTTCCCTCTGTTATTTATTGGCTGAGCTTCTGATACCCATAACCCTTTAGAACGTCAACATCTCCTGATATTATCTGTTAACGGCCTGGTTCTACGGTGAATAGTTGTTTGGCATGTTCTTTGGAGCTTGGTGTGGTCAAATGAGGGAGAGATGTAAATCTCCAAAATTAACTTTTACCTGCCAGAGTGGAAAAATCTACCAGCCAAGCAATTGTTTTAATATGTGACCCTGATTTGTTTTTTGTTTAACCTGCCAAATGATCAAATTTTGTCCATGTGCTCAGGTGTATTATAGGCGTATAGTTACTAATGCTGTCGTAATTTAGCAGTATGAGTAAATAAAAATCATTCAACCTCGATGAAGTTTACTATTCATCCAACTGCTATTGAGTCGTCCTTGCCAAAAAAAATTTGTTTTAAAGGCTTTTTGTTGTTGTTTTTTTGACAGGCTGTGGTGGAATGAGCAGTGTGTGTGTGTTGAAGAGGAAAGCAGTGCTCTGGCAGGATTCGTTCAGCCCCCACATAAGAACTACAACTCCCAGCATGCCCGTGGTGCTGAGCAGCGGAGGACATGCCCCTCCCACAGGGCAAGTCCCTCAGGCCCCCCCTCCAAGCCAGCAGGTAACCCAAAACCCCTTGACGACGCGATGCTATAACCCAAACGGTTCTCCTTTGAAACACATCTTCTATAACCCCAGCTTTAAACCTGCACTATGTAACTTTTACGTAGAACGAGAAGTTTCTCAACAATAAAACAACATCCAGGGAATCTTTCTATCGAGTATCTTATTATGGGGAAATCTTAAATAACGATAACTGTCATCTGAAAATGATATAGCTGTAACTGTAGCTACATCTCAGGCCACTAGAGGTTGCTAATGGGAAAGCATACTTGCATAGTGCAGATTTAAGTGGATGGTGACGAACGATTAACTGTCAAACGTGCCGTGCTGCTTGTCGGTTGAGTATTGTGCGAGGTTCTGATGGTGTGTGTGTCTGTCTCCGTCTCCCAAGGGTGTGGCGGGTGCGGGACGCTCCCAGGACGATGCCATGGTCGACTACTTCTTCCAGCGGCAGCACGGAGAACAGCCTGGAAAACACCGCTGGCCCACCGGAGACAACATCCACGACAGCCAGGTGTGTTTGTGTTTGTGTTTGTTGGGTGCCCGTGTAACGTCCAGACTATAACAGGAGGCAGTGTGTCTTCATGGTCTGAAAGGTGACGTTATGAGCGGTCCCTTTTTTGTGTTTTTTTTGGGTACATTTATTAAACAGTTGTGTCAGTCTCATGGGTGCCGCTATCAGCTCAGTGCGTGTTTATTTTTTATTCTTATTTCACAATAACATCTGTTACCACCCGGTGGCTGATTGATACGTCTAAAAAAAACACACAGCTGTTACGCATAGGCATATAAAGATGTCAGCTATTCCGGAAAGCTCTTTCTTCACAATAGAAGCACGCTGGATTCCTCTCACGAGGGAAACAGCGGTGGGGGGGGGCGATCTCCTTATGCATGACCGTATCCTTGCAGTGTTCCCTTCAGAAACCCCTAACTGTTTCCTCCCCTGTCCAAAGGTGCGGTCTATGGACGAACTGAACCACGACTTCCAGGCTCTGGCTCTCGAGGGACGGACCATGGGAGAGGTGAGGGTGAGGGAGCGATCGCCAAGACGTGTGCGCGCGTTGACAACGCCACGGATAGGACGGGGGTGAAGCTGGCCTGAAGGCACATTGCAGCACTACAGCCGTTATTCCTGCTGAGATTGGAACCGTTTCAATTGGCAACTCTCCCCCGGCATTATAACCCAATATGTTGTACCTGCTGCTAGATTGTGTTTTACCCTGCGACCACAGTGCGCACACAGTTAATTCCCTATCGCATACCGTTTAGACTAGAATGGAAAACCTCGCACGTTGCCCGTGGGCACGCGTCCCGCCCCTCGTTAACCTAATTATCGGCTAATATTGAATCGTTCTTTTTAGTCGTCGGGCTTTTTTATAAGGGAGTTTTTAATGGGAATGTCGTCATGCCTCCCTCGTTCCTACGGCCGTGTTCTTTCCATCTAACCACCCTTTTGTTTTTCCTGTTTTTCTCTCGGTCTTTTGTTCTGCCGCTGTCCCTCTCTCCCTCTCTGGCGCCCCCTGCCTGTCCGTCTGCAGCAGCTGCTGACGGGCAAGAAGTTCTGGGAGGCGGACGACTCTGGGAAGGATGGACCTAAAGGGATCTTCCTGGACCAGTGGAGGGACAGTGCCTGGGGGGCCTCAGGTAGTCACCGCTAGCTCCTCGTTTCACCTCCTCCAGCCAATAGGAGACAATATGTCGCCTGGCAGTTGTCACCTGGCAACAAGCAGTTGATTTTTAATTAATATAATGTCAAGCTGATTTGGATTGCCCTTTATCACAGTCCCAAAGAGCCTCACATTTGACTCACCTTAAACGTATGACCTCTGCAAGGGCATGGGATAACTACTCCCCAAAACCCAAAAGCAAAAGCAAGACACCTTGAAGGAAAGGGATCAAAGGGATCCTTATCTCTTTTTGTAACATTGGGAATGCAGCCACCGCCAGAGTTTCTGAACTAAAATCAACAGATACTGTTGACTGTTGAGATACTGTTCTCTCCTTACTGTTGATTTGTGAACCTCCTCTGGCTGGGGTCATGACCTGCATCCCCTGGACTCAGCGTTGGCCATTTCTGTTCTGTTTTACCATCCAATAACACATTGACCTTTTTGTTAAACTTGTCAAACTACAAGTTGTATTTTTCGCGCTAGTTATTGCTTACTGACTGCCTGCCCATTTTGTTTGCTCAAGTGTCATTCAACCTAACTGAACAAACCGTCTGCGTCATTCCAGATCACTCCGTGTCTCAGCCAATCATGGTGGCCCGCCGGCCCGGCCAGGGTTTCCATAGCGGCGGGGAGGTGGGGGTGGGCTCTGTGATGTCACCGCGCTCTGAGAGCGGAGGCCTGGGCGTCAGCATGGTGGAGTACGTCCTCTCCTCCTCGCCGGCTGACAAGCTCGAGTCCTGCCTCCGCAAAGGCGCCTACGTGAGTTCCAGCTGTCTCTCACTCAGTCTCCCCCCCCCGCCACCCTCTGCTCTGTCTGTCACTCATTCGTTACCCTGTTTCACCCTCATGGACTGGAGCTCTCAGCCTTTTGTCCACATAATTACACATAATGAATAGGAATTCACCAATATCGTCGTTTCGCAGCCCGTACAGATTCCCCACAGAATCCAAATCTTTCATGCGCCATTACCAAGCACTGATGTGATCTATTAGTTTGACTAAGTGTAGTGTTGGACTGTTGGCTTAGTGTAATGCTGCTGTGATTATTGGCATAGACTGTCTTTCCCTATTAAGAGACGGCCATATTTCTTTGACAATGACGTTTGGCTGCTCTCCACGCAGCGGTTGTAGTCCAAAAAAGGAGAGATTGTTCAGTAAATTGCAGGTTAATGGCAGATTTTAAACTTTATTGCTCGCTTCCAACATCTTTTATTCAATATTGACTTGCGACTAGGTTTATCACTGCACGTTTTCTATTCTGTAGTTGAATAAGTATTTTTGTGGTTGATAGCGTAGCGGCTCATATTTCATGGAGCTCCGTTAAGTCTCATCGCCGGCGCTCTCAAATAGATATGATACGCTAACAAATGGATATGCTGCCATCGTACACCGCCAAGGTCTTCCTGTTTTCACCTCCACCAAATGCTTCATCACCGCCTCATTATGAGTTACAACCGTGTCCGTCCCCCTAACGCTCGCCTCTCTACTGCCCCGGGACAGAGGGATGGAGAGGCGGAGGAGGAGAAGAGGGAGAAGCCCAAGGCAGTGTTCGAGGCGGAGAAACTGAAGGAGTTGACGGAGGTCGACGCGGACGTCATCAACGACGCCATCAACCCCAACGGGATGCCGGTGCAGAACGGCCTGGACGTGGACGTCAAGGAGTTTGGGTATGGCAGCGCCGCAGAACACGCGTGTGTCACGTGTATATACGTGTGTGCACGTTCACACGCGTGTAATTACAGTGCGACACGCTTGTAATGTAAGGCGACACTAACCGCCACCCTCTGTGGTCCTCCCTGTAGCCGCCCCCCAGGCAACATGCCTCCTCCAGGCCCTGAGGGGGACCTCTTGGGCCCTGGGGGAGTCGGGCCCGAGGGCCTGGCGCCCATGGGTGGAGGCGGGGGCCCCAAGCCCCCCGAGGACTTCTCCGGCGTGGAGCAAGGCGGCGTCGGCATGGACCCCATGGAGTCCGTTATGGAGCCGCTGCAGTTTGACTACAACTCCCAGATGCCCATGGACTCCGCCCCCACCGTGGGCCTGTTTGACTACGCCAACCAACAGCAGGTATGCTAAGCTTTGTTAAATCCTGCCAACACATCAACATCGAGGTCCACTTTTGTAACCAGCGTTGAACACTTTCAAGAGCTAACCTCCGGGATGTTTTTTATGTTTTTGAGACCCAAAATAAAATCAGCATACTTTCTTTCTTTGTGAGTCAGCGCTCCAGTTGTGGTAATGCATGACCCTGCTCATAGCTGTGTCCTTATGTGCGTGTGTGTGGTTAGCTGTTTCAGAGGAACAACGCCCTGGCTGTACAACAGCTCACTGCAGCCCAGCAGCAGCAGTATGCCCTGGCAGCAGCACAGCAGTCCCACATCGGTAAGAGAGAGAGAGAGAGAGAGAGTGTGTGTGATTCCCCACTGTATCACTCATGTGATACTCGGGTCATTCATTTTTAACATGAGTGCCGTCAACTGAATTCTTAGCGCTTACAGGACCATTTGCTGCCTTTCCACTGACACAGACGCAATGTGATTGTAGCAGTTCTCATGTCCTGCGGGTTCAGATAGGAGACCAGACTGGCGGCACGAAGTTCAGATTTATTTATGACTGTTTCTTGCGGCTACCGAGGAGCCCAAACAAGTATATACACGGGTGCCACCCAGAACAATCAATACGACGCTGATATAATAATAATAATAATAATAATAATAATAACAACAATATGATTGTTGATGTGCTTGATCGGTAATGGGCTCTGTGTCTCGGGACCCAGCCTCACTGTGTGCGCGCAAAACTCACAAACACATTGATCGATCCCACGCCTGACAAGATGTGCCATATAGACGTCCACCAACACAAAAAACTCATTCCTGAAAAAGGCGCGATCTTGTGGACATTTTCAATTTTATAAATGTTTTCGCAGAGGTGCCGTTTTACTGTTCTTTTCTGTTCACACAGGCCTAAACTCATCATTTATTTTTATTGCGTAAGAAAATATTTCTTACAATTTAACCTTTTTGTCTTTTTGAAAAACTAAGACAAACAGAAAACAATCGAGGTTCAAATCGACAATTGTACGTTAGTGTAGCAAAAAAAGAAGTGGATTTTTATTTCCGGGGCCAGATCGCCCAGCCCCTACACGTCCGTATAAATAGTCATTCATTCATTATGCTCACCGCCCCACAGCTGCGTCACTCTCTGGAGTCAGCCGTCCCGCCTCCCCGGCTCCAGAACGCCAAGCCTCCCCCTGCCTCGCGCCACACTGATGTTCTGTTTTCATGTGGAGCCTCTTATGCTCATTAGTAGTAGCGGCCGTACGCAGGCTGCTTCTTATTTTCTATATTCTTCTGTCTCTGACATAATGAGCCATTTCTGCTTTTTAAAAAAAAAAAAATATTTGGATGCATAAAGAAGCCATCGATGAAACTACCCGTATCCCCGCTGTCTTAACTGCAACAATTAAAAAACAGTGAACTCGGGATATATATTTTTTTAAATACTTAGATTCCTGGAAAAGCTCCACGGTTAGCTTGCTAAAAAACCATCCAGCTACTTTGAATAATAAAAAAAAAAGTTGTGTTTGTGGGAACTTTTAGTAGGGTGGTGAAAGATGTAAACCATGCTAATGAGAGCTACGCTGCCATGGGAGTGTAACCAGCTAATGGCCCCTAATCTAATTTATTCAATAGCGACTCCCAAGAATCCCATTCTGCACGGCACAAACTGCCTTTAATGGTTATGTTTTGCTAGGTAAAGAAATGCGCAAATAATTTACAACTACAATGATCGTGTTTTTGTCACACCTTCACACTTCCCCCCCCCCATTAGTAGGTCTGTTGTGCGTTGGCGTTGTGCGCGTGGCTTTATTTCAGGCACGTTGTTGTTGTCGTCGACGTCGTCGTGGTAGTGAGCCCTCCTGGGTCTCTGCCTGGCGCTCACCTGTCTGTGTGATCCGTCAGGTCTGGCCCCGGCGTTCGTTCCTAACCCTTACATCATCAGCGCCGCGCCACCAGGGACGGACCCCTACGCTGCAGGTCTGGCGGCTGCAGCTACACTGGGTAAGGCTTGGATGCACCTCTGCATCCATGCGCATGCATGCAATATATCCAGTCCACTGAGTCGCTGCATTCGCAAACCACTTTGTCCTCTCGCATAGTCTCGTACAAGATTTAATGTTATCAATAGCGTCACACACATTTACTTTATCACTCGTAAATTGTCTAGAGACTGCTCCCTTTCTCTCAACTGAAAGGTGTTTTATCGGGTTGCACAGATTCGAGACTCGAGGGAAAGCATGTGTCCGGTATCACTCTAGCTCTGTCCCCCTGTGCGCAGGCCCCGCGGTGATGCCTCCCCAGTACTATGGTGTGACTCCCTGGGGGGTCTACCCCGCCAACCTGTTCCAACAGCAGGCAGCCGCTGCCAACAACTCGGCCAATCAGCAAGCGGCAAACCAGGGCCAGCAAAACCAACAGCAGGTCTGTCTGCCTCCCATTGGCTCAGCCGTGCTTTACTGCTCGATTGTCATTGGATGGAATTTGGTCGCGCTGTGCTCAGTTTTAAATGCTTGTTCTCGTAATGGGTATTATTATCTATGGTAGTGTTTGAACAAGCAGGCTTGGATAGCTGGCATAATTATCATTAGTCATTCATCAATGTCCCCCAACATGCTCATCATGTCTTCTGCTAATGTCTCCTGTCTCCAAGGTAATGCGGGGTGGCGGTAACCAGCGACCTCTGACCCCGAGTCAGGGTCAGCAGGGCCAACAGAACGACCAGCTGGTTGCCGCGGCAGCAGTCAACTCGGCCCTCGCCTTCGGCCAGGGTCTGGCAGCCGGCGTTCCTGGTGAGTCATGACCCCTCAACACATGAGACCGGAACGAGACCCCCTCCTCCTCCCTCCTCTTGTGAAACATGCTCGGACATGTCGCAGCAGTGTGCTCGTAGACACTCTGTGACGGTGGTCTCCTCCTTCCCCCTCAGGCTACCCGGTCCTGGCCCCGGCGGCCTACTATGACCAGACCGGGGCCCTCGTCGTCAACACTGGAGCGCGGAGTGGCCCCGTGCGCCTCATGGCCCCCGCCTCGGTCATCATATCTCCCTCCGCAGCGCAAGCAGGTACAACACTGATGATCATCTGACTCTCTCTCTCTCTCGCTCTCCCTGGCTCTCTCGCTCTCCCTGGCTCTCGCTCTCTCTCTGGCTCTCTCTCTCTGGCTCTCTCTCACAATATGTACGTTTGAGAAGTCACGACAATAATGAGACTCAGCGTTGGATATTACTTTGAGACCTCGCGACTTCATTAACAATGTATACCTTGTTTTTTTTAATACAAATGAATCCAACGCACTAAAGGAGCAATTTAGGCTCTATTATTATGTCATTACTAATTTACTTCTGATTGCCAAGATGTTTCCAAGTTAATAATTAAACTGTCACTTCCCTTAACTATAGTGCAGCCTTTAAATCTAAGCGACGCTTACATTTCTATAATTTATTTATATGTATATGATTATTTTTATATCATTATGTAACAACGATTGCTATCCCATATAGTCTCTTATCACAGTATAACTGTATCTCTCGCCTGGCCTGTCGATGTTTATAATATTATGTTGTGGAGTGTTTATAATATGTTGTGGAGTGTGTGGTTGGGTTAAGAAGCCTCACCTGGCCCGAGTTAGTCTGGGGTTGGGTGAGGCTGCACACCTGTGGTGTATTGACTAATCAAGGCCCACAGGTTAAATCAGCCACCACCACACACACACCCAAGGAGAGCGCTAGCATGCTAGCATTTACCACCTGCTCCGTCTACCAAACATTCTACAAACTCGATGTGCAATAAACTGGATTATGCATCATCCTTTCCGTCCTATTCTTCGGAGGAGCCCCAGAAAAGCTACTTTCGGTGGCGTGTGCCAGGAGCAATTGCCACATATTTGTTTGTTTTGTTCCTCGTCCAGTCGCAGCGGCCGCCGCTTCAGCC
>OMKP01070476.1:0-12873 GCA_900302375.1 Bathygadus melanobranchus
CCTCACCTCTGCCCGCCCTGAGCAACAGGCGCCTACTATGAGAGCTTGCAGTGAGGAAGACACACTTATATGTGTATTGAGACACTAGGGCTTCATCTGTTATCATGAAGCAGGCAGGCAGTGAACAAGGAAGACATTGCTTACCTTCTGGACATCTCCAGTCACGTGAGCCAAAAGAAGTGTGGGAATTATCATAAATAATGCATTATAATATAATAAACCGTATTTCCCCAGCTCCTGTGAAAGAGGGGAGGGAGAGAGAGAGAGGGGAGAGGAGAGGAAGGGAGGGGTGGGGCAGTGGTAGAAAGGGAATGGGACCAAGAAGGAAAAAGTTTAGAGAACAGAGTGCCTTATTCACAGCAAGTCAAGAACATTCCTCCTTAACTAGCAAGCAGATGTTTGCAGTCAGCCGACTGCACTGCCTCACCATCTCCAATCCAGCCCACAGCCCTCTTCTAGCTAGCGTCACCCGGTGTGTCAACCGGGTGCCGTTTAAGCAATACATCCTGCTCGCAACTTTCACTCTAAACCCCCATCGCCTCCCTGTCCCAGCACGCACACACGCACACGCGCACGTGCGCACACACACACACACACGCACACACACACACACACACACACACAAACACAAACTAATGTCATAAAGGTCTACATATGGACCTCGTGCCCTGGCTGTAATCTGACCTATGTGTATGGCGTCAGATTGATGTCATATGTCGTGATGGGCACGATAAAACAAGCGAGCATATTAACGCCCACCCACATGAAGTCCTCGCGCACAAATTTAACAAGCAAGAGTTGTGCAGGCAGCTGCGAGCCAGAAGCCAAACATTAGGGCGAGGCAAAGGCTCAAAGTGAGGCAAAGTGAGTTCTGCCCACGCCAGTCGACACGACTTTTGACAATTTGGGGGCGGAGATTAAGGGAGACACTTGCCCTCTTGATGATTGGTCACTTTCAACGTGATCACACCCACGCGGACCTCCTCGTACCTTGATTGACAACTTCCGTTCTTCTCTCCCTGTGTTTGGTTTCTGGCTTGCTGCGACCTGTACAACTCTCTGTGCGAGGACTTGTATGGCGTGAGTGGCAGTTCATATCTGCGCAGGTGAAATATTCTAATATGCTTGTGAGCATGTTTTATCACGCTCATGATGTGTGTGTGTGTGTGTGTGTGTATATATATATATATATAGTCACTATAAAGTAACTTGATCAATGTTAAGGCTATTTGTCATGCAATTCCACCAGCTCTATCAGGAGGTCCAACAATGTATACTACCACTACTAACAACAACAACAGGCAAAACATATATACCCCTTAGAATTGCTATTTAAAATATTCAGAGGATTTCTGAGGACATTCCTGACAGACGACAGAAGGTCGAGGTCTATAAACTCCACGACAGAAGCCCGGTGCCAAAGACAACCCTGGACATACAATGGTGTCATTGACCAAGTGGTGATGCCACATACCTTGGAATCCAACTTCTGTTTCACATAGGCCCCGTTGGTGGCGGTCAGCACATCATTCAGGAGAATGAACACATACCCTTCCAGGTCAAACGACAGGTCAGTACTACAGGCAATAGAGATCACAGCAAAAACATACTGAGGAACCAGGGATGTTTTACCCCCTCTATAAAAAACACAACATTTAGCCTTGAGCATAAGTGCCTGAGCGACAGGGGTCCGCTCTAACCTTTGAAACACATGCTAATGGTTGGTTAAGAGAGGAGCATTTATCATGCAGGTCAATACCCTGCAGCACAGATCTTTTAAAGCTGGATTTACAGCTGGAGCACCAATGTAATAACCCTCACCTTGCAGCTACAAAGGCCCCGAGGATCATTGTAAATACTGTCATCTGGACCGGTCTGGAGAATTTCTTCCTAGCAACGGCCACAAGAGGAAGGGACAATAAAGGTGAGTTTCATGATGACATGGAAAGACTTTCATTTAGTCTCATTGGATGAGTGACTGGGAAAATGCCCAAAAGCACATCAGAATGGTATTTAATAGACAGCATAGCTAGCGATCGCATTAAAACTTACTTTAGTAGGAATACTTCAGCCATCATTGTAAATAAGATGGAAAACCTTCTGAGGACCGTAAACATCGGGAGGCTGGGGAAAGATAAGACCTCATTAGAATATATAGAAAATCATAAACAATGGTGTCCAAAAACTAGACATTGTATAAAAAAAAAAATCACTTTTAAGTGGCCTTCAGGTAGCCGGTAAGCTAACTTACTTTAGCCTTTTAGTTCCAAATAGTCCAGTGATTTGGTTTCCCACATAAAGGAGAGGTAGAGGAAATGTCTGGAATATGGATGGAATAGAAGAGATTTAGACTCAGTAAATCAACCGGAATTCACAGTTTTCCTCAATTGCTCCAACCTTTTGCCAAAACTCTCCATCAAGATGATTCACACCGGCCTCATATGAATAGGTCTTATTGACCATTGATTTCACACTGGTGCGATACATTTGAAAACACAACCATCAAGATACTGTAAATGGTAAATGGACTGCATTTATATAGCTGTTTATATAACTGTATATACGTTTTGGTCTCATGAGGTCGTTACATATTCAAGTGTATAAAATAGTTTGTGTTTTTTGGAAGTTTTAGTTTTCTTGTCTTTTCAGGGGTCCCAAAATAGGCTGCAATTTTACAGTAAGTATAAAGACTGTTACCATGATGCAATACAGTAAATAGATCATCATATAAATAGTCCATTTGCAAGGTAAACCTAATTCTAATTCAGTACAGCAAAGTGTGTAAACTGTTATCAAACTTTGCTGTGTTGTTATTGTGCATGATACAATGCAATGCACTGTGCTTTTGGGCACTCTTAAACACTGTATCGTCCTGCCAATGATAATACCTCCAGTTTTAGTGTGTACACAATTTTAGAAAAAAATATGGGTCGTGTCAGTTAAATATTTGAGTGTTAATGTATTGGTACATCACACAAAAATAGTCACCTTGCCGGGTATGCTCTCATCAAAGTCAGGGAAGCTGATTACCCGGACAGCCTTGCCCACCCACAGCACAACCACTGTGGCGAACATCTGCACACACATTGGGCACGGTGTTAAATGATCGATCTGTTCACTAAAAAGCCAATACAAGAGAGTAAAGGGATGTAACTTACCTGTCCGATCCCGACACATATTGACGACGGGAACCTGTTAGACAACACACACATAAGTTGTGCTTAAGTAACGGTACGTCTGAAAGTAGGAGCACGGTCCGAGTAACCGTGGCGACTTTAAGGGGGCAGCTTTACTGCTACTCTGTACCTGTTGTTCCCAGTGTCTACTATAAATAACGAGCCTCGGTTAGAAGACAAGAACTGATTAAAGTTAGTTATAGCCCCCGCTAGCCACATCTCCAGCTAGGCTAGCTACGGGGCTAGTTTAGAAGTAGGAGCAACACACGCCCTAGTCCCAAACCTCTCTTACCCGTAGTTGGTGAGGACGCTTTTGTTCACCACGACGATGAAAAAGGAGCTGATGCCATAAAATCCAGCAGCAAACAGCTTTAAAAAGAGTTGCGATTTGTCCGCCATCCCCGACATACATTCATTCCTACCTCCGCGCCTCTACTGTCCCTGCCATCGCTGGGCTCACCGCGACGTACCACCGCTCTGTGACGTTTCACTACTTCCGCCCAGCCTAGAATAAACCGCCTAGAATAAACAAGATTTATGTTTATTGTAGTGGAGAGATAGGAGATGAATGAATGATCTTTATTGTCATTGTACGGGTACAGGTACAACGAAATTAAGGATGAGATGAGAAGAGATATTACTTTTATTTATCCCGAGGGAAATTGTTGTGGGAGGGAAAAAGCAGAGAGAGCAAAGTAGGAAAGGAGCAACATATATTGACTGCAACTATACAAATAAACAACATATGAGTAAAATAGGAAGAGTATCAGTAAGGCGGAATCACCGTAGGTCTACAGCCAGAAATGTATAGTTAACAGCAGAGTACAATTCCAAAATGCAACGCGAAAGCACCGCTTCTTCTCGCTATATTGCAATGTGTTTAACCAACACACGTAACACGTATTCAATGACGAATGCATGCATGCAATACATGTTTATTGAACCAAGCACATACATCAATGCTATACCTGACTTTATAACCACGAGTAGGCTATATAAAAGGAAGCAATACATGTGAAGGTAAAACCAGCTTCCTGTCATATGTTGGCAGTTGGGATATTAATGACTTGTACTGGGTCAAAAGGGGGATTTCTTTTTGTAAGCGAACAATGTTCCTGGTGTTTGAACGTCACAAATTGTGATTTGGTTTCCTCTTCAGGCTGATGATAATGCTGTGTTGACAATGCTGTGTTGTGACACTGACTTTCAGTGTGATCATCTGAAGAGTGAGAGAGCGGTGGGTTTGCAGTATATTTACATTGGGCATTCTGGCTGTTTGGTCTTGCATGGGAGACCTTGACTCCATGTACTTCAATACTTCTGACATTTGCTGATAATACACAATTCCGGAATGTCCTTGGCTCTGACACACGTGCATCTTTTTGGGGTGATTGCTTGGCGACCCCCACACAATGCTTTGCTTCATTCTGCTGCACAGACTTTGAAATTAACCGATACATCCTTTTATCACACTGGCTGTCGTCAAGTGCTCTGTGATCAGTGGCGGTGGGGTTACTGCTCCATCTCTTTGTTGGACTATGTTGCTTTGCTTTATCCGGCCATAGTACCCTGTTCCGCCCCCGGCCCAGTGCTTGAGAACCCTCACCACTGTGCTGTACATGGGACACTGTTAAGGGGCTGGTCAGATTAACACACGATCCCTCCAGAATCCCTGTGTGTGAGCCGCCTCTCGGGGCATCTGTGTTTGGGTATGCCGATGGCTTCTTGCAGCGCAAGGACAGCTTTCCCAGGGCCGTGTCCTTGGAAACGCTCCCGTCTGCCGAGAGCACCCTGAGCCTGGTGGCGTGCGTCGGTGACGTCGTTGTAAAGACGCCCCCCTGCCACGTCCCAAAAGTCAACCGGCGTCTCTCTCTCCCCCTCTCGCTCCTCTTCCTCTCTGCAGCCTCGACCTGCAGAGAGTCTGTGATGCGTACGATGGCAGAGTGGACGGTTCTCCGCGTGGGTGTGGGTACTGGGTGAGAGCGTTCCAGTGTGTGGAAGCCAGCGCAGCCAAACAAGGTGTGCTTGTATTTCTCGCCACCGCACAAAACTGGATATGTCTCGCTGACAATCTGTGGATTTAATAGGACACTGATGTGATATTCGCTTATAAAACTGAAACTATAACACACAAGGACAACGCTAGGAAGTAATCAAATAGCCAACTTGAAGGGTTTCATATCCTCGCTGGAACTCACAGAGAGTGGGGTGTAAGCCGAAGGGGGCCTGGGCGTGACTATCTTTGCGTTACTTCTCTGCAGTTCATCCTGAAAGCAAAGAGGCACCAACTGTTCCGTGGCATGGGTTCCTCTGGCACACACACCCTCCACTTTGCTTCTCATCGCTGGAGGTTCTTTGTCTCTACAAACAAAGACAAACTTTAAGGGAGGGAACAGGGCATGGCTTCAAATGGGCTATGTCCAACAATTGACTCACACCTCCTGGAGCGGTTGCTGCCGACACATACAACGTTGCCCTGCTGTAGCTGCTGGCACACCAACTTCCCCAGAGACTCTGACAGAGAATACGGCTCCTCCTCTTCCTCTGCATGGACAGATTACAAACATTCACGCAGGAGGTTGAATACAGTGTGTTACTTGTGAATACAGTGTGTTACTTGTGAATACAGTGTGTTACCTGTGAATGCATAGACTGGTGTGTGTGGAGAGGACAAGGAGCCAGACCAGTTGGATGTGCCCGCACAGCTGAGGCTCTCCCCCAGGAAGGCCCTGCTGTCATCTGTGCTCAATCCCCGAGAAAGAATCTTTTCCATCTTGAAAACGCAGAACCAGGTACAACATTATAGCGTGCACATGCACTATCTATACATAGCTATTACTAGTGATCAATCAAACAAGTTCTTATGTCATAAAGTAAACAGAAGTATTCCCTGCAGAGTTTCCACACAGAACATGCATTAGGACCTTAGGTCACAATCGGCTTTCTTAGGGTATATGCTCATACTCATTCGCTGCTGGCTGTATGTTTTTACAATGAGCCGACACTTCTCAGTGTGTGTTTGTGTGCACGCTTGGGGTGCTTCTACTTCCGTTGCACCTTCGCTGACCACGTTTGCCTGTGATGTGACTGTTTACTAGTCCTCGCCAGGCGGACAACCATGAATCCCTCGGTATGCTTCCCTCCGCCTGTGCAAACACAAATAATGAATGAAGTTAAGCAAAGTGAATGTTTTGCAGCGCAGACATCGTCTTCCTGTCGTTTTGTTTGAATAACCTACACCTATAATACGCAGAAATATAAAATACAGATGCCAGTACATTATAGATAAAGAGTCGTGGCAAACATCAGTGGTTTATAAGTGACCAGAGATGTTTCGAGGTATCAGGAGAAACAGACATGCTTTGCTGCAGTTTGATTCCCAAGACTGTTGCTAATACAGTGATGACACAAATCATATTTTGTTCCTATATATCATATCTGGTGCACATTGAGATAGCCCACCTTTGCACGGAACAGCGCTCAGGGCAAGTTCTTCAGGGCTGGCAAAAGGACAGACTGTTACTTTAGCCATAGAACCTGGTCCACTTGTGGAAGATGACCTAATGTGAAGTGAGGTCAATTGGTGTTTTTAACAGAAATACACAGCATACCTTTAGCCTATTACTTTACCTTCAACAGGCCCACAGTGGTTCAACAGAAGAAAAGAAGGTAGGAGGTTTTTCATTACAGCATATCTCATAGCATTAAAAATGTATGAAGATTCTGATTCATTTGCCGCTGTGGAAAACCAGGTATCAATGGCTGTGCTTTTTAACCAAGAGCAAGCATCAGGACAAACACACAACTGCACATTGACAGTTTTCTACTGTTGGTTTGTTTGTTTTTGTATTAGGGTTGCTATGTGCCTCAGATTGTGAAATGTTGTTTTTTCTTTATTTCTCTTTATTAATTTATTAAATTACCGTTGCATGTTTTTCCAGGACATCTTCATCATAGTGATCGAAAATGAATGAAGCAAGCTGTTATGTCATCTCACAACAGATCTGATTATCCTGGTTGGAAGACAATGCAAACTTAAAATATCCGTAGAAAACCCCAGATACAGTCTACTACTATTTAACCCATGTTAATTACATATGTGGGCTAGGCTAGGCTTGCACATTGCTTGTAGCATACTAGCATTCATGACATGATGCGTCCACTCACTGCGAAGCTGCTGCCAAAGCAAAGTTGATCCGTTTGACATTTTGGTGTAAAGCACAGCACTCGCTCATTTCTTCTAAACATGACTAATATTGCAGCTGAATATACATCTATTCATACAGTTTGTGGTCCAGATCTCGTTCTCTGGTCATGTTAATGAGACTTACCTCTGCAATAAATGTGTGTGTTGCCATAGCAGCAGCAACCCTGACCTGTTAGTTTGCGTTCAGGTTATTCAGTCTCTGTGAGTCTCTAGCGCCGCTCGTTTACTGGGTGCGTAAGGCGTGCCGCAAATTGTTGCGCAGCAGTTTTTGTAATTAAGGCTAGACATTATTAAAGCCAATCGCAGCAGCGGTTAGGCTATGATTTATTTAGGGTTGACAATCTTGGAAAAATTCCTGTCAACACCAATAGGAATTTCTTCCGGACATTTCGCCGGTAACCGCGACCGCGAGCCATGCACGGGTGGATCCCCATCCCCACGACTAGGAGAGGGAGATTACAAATTGTGTCCAAATCGCAAGACTGAGGCCTACTTTATTTTACGATTGCTTACACACTAAAAAAAACCAAAAAACCCCACACAGTTTGTGAAACCTGACACTGGCCCATATTTGCACAGCCATAAGCACATTCTCAGCCTCACACTTTTTACAAAACACTAAACACATTACACAGAGAAATCTAACGTGATGTCACTTTTTGCCATTTCAAGGCACTGCCTTTCAAAGTACCACACCTATGGTATACCACACATTCAGGTGTACAGTGCTTAATTGCAAGCTCACCAATCAGGTTAGTGTTCAACAATAATGGAAGGAAGCGTTGCAGTAAGAGGGAGAGAGTGTTGAGGTGTCCATGAGCAAGACATCTAACCTTAACTGCTCCCGACGAGGCTGTGGCCTTGCATGGGTGACACCGCTGTTGGTGTATGAATGTGAGGTCATGTAAAGCACTAAAACCTATATAAGTGCAGTCCATTTACCATTTACCAATCCAACCTCAGATACAGTGTTGCAACAGTAATGCAGACATTTTGACAAGATCACAGGTGAAAAACAATGTTTCTCTATTGTCTATACAGTAAAATCAGTACAATGTAGCCGACTATATGCACTACAGCAGTACTTGTCGGTACCCAATGCCTTGTAAGCTGTCCTGTGACATTTTACATGTACTTTGATTGGCCTTCATAGGTTTGAGAAAGTCAAAAACATCTTGTATCTTGGCTTTTTTTTCCCAATAGATCATGATTTTGTATACATTTTTACATACATTTTATCTACATACATTTTTCCCCGTTACCCATATATAGGCTATGTCATTTTGTGTAGTTTATAGTTTACACAAACACACAAGTGGTTTCACTTTGTCCTCAAAGTGAGGCCAATTTGATGACCTAGCCTTGAAAGGGCCCGTGTGTATTTTGGCAGGTGGTAATGCAGGGACAAAAAGCTGACATTTCTCTGATAAGCCACTGATCTCTCTATTTGCCACGTCGTCACACAGTCAGCACACCTTCTCCCCCAAAAGTCTTCCAACCCTCATTGACTATCCTCAGTGTGGTCGGCAAGATAGGAGCAGCGGTCTACCCTGTAACATGTCTGGACTCAACGCATCCCTGGGGTACTTCATTGCCGTAGTGGCATTCGGCATCTCAAGCCGAGTACTACTGAGGCGATGGCCTCGCCTCCACTTCCTACTGGAGTGGGCCGCGTCGTTTGTGCTGACCGCCTGCTTGCTGGAGGTGCAGACCATCGTGGAGGTGGGGCAGTGGGCCGGGGGTCTGGGTCCAGACGTGAGCATCACCATCCTGTTTGTGGTGCTGCTGACCCACGGCGTGGCCTGCGGTGATGCCTCTGGCAACCCCACGCTGGCGCTGGTGAGGTTCCTGACGCTAGAGGCCACCCCCATGCCCACCCTCCTGGCCGTGGCAGGGCAGTTCCTGGGAGCGCACGTGGCCCTGCTGGCGGCCCTGCACTACTGGGGCCTGGAGCTCACGGACATGCACATGATCAAGAACCTGATGGCGAGCTCGTGCAGCACTTCGCTACAGGTGTCTGTGCTACAGGGGTTCTTCACAGAGTGTGTGTGCACGCTGGTGTTCCACCTGGTGTATCTGAGCTTGCGGCACGGGTCCGCGCTGATCCGGGTCCCTCTTGTTGCAGTACTGCTGACGTTCCTGTCCCATGCAGGTATGTGCTCCTTCTTCTCACACAATGGGCTAGGCCTATACTATGGAAAATAAGTCTCATTCCTTTTTTGTCATAGTACCCAACCTTTGGAGCACCAAGTGACGTAAATCATGTTATTATTCACAAATCCCCCACTCGCTCAGCAAAATATAGACCAGTGCAGATGTCCACAATTGTTTTTGTGTTAGTTTGATTGGCTAACATAATCTCCATTTTATTTTTCAGCCAGTGGTTATACCTCAGCTTACATGAACCCTTCCCTGGCCTACGGCCTAACCTTCCACTGCCCCGGGTTCACCTTGACGGAGTATGCAACAGTCTACTGGCTAGGACCCCTCACAGGTACAAGTACAGCCAAACCAGGTTTACACAGAACCAATTGAAATGCAGTTTGTAAGCTAACGTTAGTCAGGTCACCCACCAGAAAATGTGTGTATGAAAAGTAAGAACATTTTAATTTCTCCCCAGGAATGATCATGGCACTTTTCCTCTACATGGGCCACATTCCAAGAGTTTTCTCCAAGAATTTATTATACTCTCAGAAAACACGATTCAGGGTGCCCAAGGGCAACGCCTCAGGAGAACAAGAAGACAAGAAGAAAAAGTGAATGTGTAAAACAAAAAGTTGTAATTTTATTATTTGTAAACTATTAAACACTCTGACAAAATGTGTCTTGTTCCTTGGAGAAGCTTATTTATGCATGAATAAACACTGAAATCAACTTTCAACAAATCTGATCACACACACATTGCATCACATTGCATTTGTACAAATCTCCAGCAGTCCTCCTATTAGATATTAATCTGAAGTCTGATTTGTGAGACTACATGTATACAAAATAACAAATGTACAACGATGATGCAATACATTCTCTGGTCATTTCTATTAATTATAAAGTAAGCAAAAGTGTAGTAATGCTTTTATTTCTTAGTATTTCAAGAACACAAGGTATTGGGAAGCTCACAGTCACATTGTATGTCATAAAATGCAAAAAAACAAAAAGCAAACTGTACAACAGTATACAATTCCTATTCACAACTCAAAGTGTATGTACAATTTACTGCTGGGACACAGTAACCTTTGCAGCCTTTGGCTGCTCTTTAGCAGAAGGTTTGGGATCTGTGGGGCATAGGGAGTTAAATGTAAACAAATATTTTTCCTGTTTTCTGTTCGTTTGTATTAAATTGTACTCATGTTAGCAACTTCATTCCACTGGTGAGTTAGTTCAGGCATTTTATGACAAAAGCCATTTATAGGCAATTGCATTGATAACTTATACAAATCTGGTATATCCATCACTGCATTGTAATAGTAAAGGACAACTAACCAACTGAAATGAAATATTCTATGCAGAGGAGAGGAGCAGAGAGGACTAAGAAGCACCCACCTCCAAAGAGGCTGTAATTATTGTGAGATACGATCGCTCACCTGGCTGCACCTGGTTCTCCAGCTGGGCTTCAGATTGGTCAACCCACAAACAATGTTCTGGATTATTCAGAAACTTCTTGGTCTGTCCACAGCTGAGGCAGCGAATCACTGTAAATCGAGCCTTTCTATTCTTCCCTTAAACAGAAAATATTAGTTAAAAGCCCATGCATGATACATTCATTGACTAGATTTCTGGGTGCCATTTGGAATATTGGATTATGAATGAACTCCTACTTCTTTGTCTTGCTGTAGCAGTCACGCCAGGAATAAGCAATGCGCAGCACTTCTTACATAGTGTTCTCTTCACTGACGGGTCCCTGCAACATTGGTTGTCATCATAAATAAACAAAGCAATGAACAGGCAAGGTAATCACACCAACAGTCGTCAACATCACCCATTAGGGCTGTTCATTGCCGTTAATAATCAGTGTGTCTAGTGTATGTGTGTGTCTACTCACTGTCTCAAAACGAGACGTTTTGCGATAGTCTTTTGGGTAAAGCTGTAAAAACGAGCCAGTTCCACATTGTTGGCGTTTTGAGACAGAACACAATGCGCTGCCTGTGGGAATGAAGGGCCGCATTAGACAACAGCTGATCATGAGTTATATGACAACTAATACAATGGCTTGATTCGTTTCACACCTGGTGTAGATAGTTCAGTCTTTGGTATGCCTCCTTGTCTTTCAAGTTTCCTGCCATTTACAAAACGATTTAAATGCGCAAAGGTTTCTGAATAGTTAGGATCGGCCAGAGTTCAGCATGCGTTGGTTTACTTCCGGGTATGATAACGTTACTTCCGTCCTCCGTGCGCATAAAAAAAGTGAGACCGTCGCCACCGTCTGGTCATAAAACGCATAGCAGCCAACTAATACATTTTCCAAATGAATATTTCAGAATCCGTAACAAAAGTAAAAAGACAGATATTAGGATTAGGATTCAACGAGTATGTGCATAGTGGTCTGAATAATTAATAAAAAAAGGTTGTTAGTCTTGTTACTTATTTGGACAACAGCGCATGTGATTAACAGTGTGCAGAGTAAGACATGCTATGTGCCACGTTTTGTAGTCGCCATAAAACATTGTTTTTCTTTTCAATTGTAAACCCCAAACTTTCCAAAAGAATTTTCACAACAAAGTCACAAAAGGCATAAACGGCTGCATTTATTTGAGTGCACTAAATTGTTAGTTATCCTGAAAAAAAGAAAGAAATATCAGTCAATATACAATAACTACTACGTTTGCTAACCAGCATGATATAGCCACAGTTTCCCCGACTACTTTAAAAGTTACACAATATACACATGGAAAAGAGGCGATTGGCTAGCCTTGCCCCAGAATTACACAAAAGGACAGTTCAATGTAGCATAGTCTTTTTTCAATAAGAAGAGAGAGGAAATGACAGACCCTGTAAATTTGCTGTTCCTGTAAGGTGCACCTCTCCACTAGCAAGAGGTTAAAGATACAGGCACAAATACTTGTACAACCGGCTGTGACTCTTTGTAAATAAAGATCAAGGTGGTGGCTGTACATGATGGCAGAGATGCATTTCCTATATAATACAATGTTCAATGTGGGCAATAATGAGCAGTGCAGTGAAGTCGGCCCATTAAATACCATGAAGGGGGTCAAATATTAAATTCAAGTATCAAAATAAACTAAAGACACTGGCGAGCTGAAGAAAGGTAAAAAGGACAATAGTAAAAATAACAGGTAGAGAAACACTGACACAATCAACAATACATTAGGCAACAGCTTGCATTTGTTTAAGGCAGTCGATTTTTAAAAATAATTGCCCCCATAAACAACAACAACAATTAAACAGAACTAGGCGTCTTCTTCATTCCAAGTTAAATACAGGCCCAGTCCTAATATACATCACAAAAAAGATTTGTTGTACAAAATAACTTCG
>OMKP01070481.1:0-11187 GCA_900302375.1 Bathygadus melanobranchus
AACTCCGGCCCCCGACCGGAGAGAAGGAGGCTTTTTAGCAGACTGTTTATTTTCCAGAGGAAACTGTTTCTCTTTGCCTCTCC
This sequence comes from Bathygadus melanobranchus, assembly GCA_900302375.1. Classification (NCBI taxonomy): domain Eukaryota; kingdom Metazoa; phylum Chordata; class Actinopteri; order Gadiformes; family Macrouridae; genus Bathygadus; species Bathygadus melanobranchus. Next base: position 84 of record OMKP01070481.1, read on the forward strand.
ACTGTCCAGTCCACAACTGGGTCACTAGTTCCACTCTGTCCTCTTCTATATCAAACTCTCTTTCCTTCTTTCCTTTTCTCTCCCTCTGGTTTTTCTGTTCTCATCTTCTTTTCTGTATTCTTTTCTTCTTCTTCCTCTTTTATTGACTTTGCTTTCCCTTCGTTGCAACTGTTGTGGGACTATATACGGACGTAGGGGCCTCTCTTCATATTACCAGATGGGATCTTCTTCAGAGCCGAGTGCCTGATGACTTGCGCCGTGGAGAGAGGCCTTTTCTCCTCCTCCTCCTCCTCCTCCTCCTCGGGTCCCTGGGTCTCCCTGACTGCCCCTTGATGTTGGGCTGGAGATAGAGAGGAGGGACGCCTCTCTAGGACCAGACAGGACTCGGGGAGAGGAGAGGGGGGGAGAGATGTACTGAGTGCTTCTCTGTCATTGGCCAAGGAGCCCTCAGTATCGACAGGGTCTATGGCACAGAGGTCAGCGCCGGCTGCGGGCCGGTCTCGGGGGTCCATGTCCGGCAGCTGGCTGACGGCGTGTTTCTTCCCGTCTACGCCAGGTCTGGACGCGTCGGACCCCATGCTGCTGGAGCAGTATGTGGTGGTGGCCGGCTACGAGAAGCAGGAGCCGGCCGAGATCAGCCTGCAGGCCGGGGAGGTGGTGGACGTCATCGAGAAGAGCGAGAGTGGTGAGTGACGACGATGACGACACTCAACACACTCAACACACACATACAGTATACAGTTATGGTAACAAGACATGTGCATCTGTCTTCACGTGCACACACATACACATGCACACACATACACATGCACACACAGACATTTAGACAACAACAAATGCATGACCAATACCCGTTTTCCATGTTTGCCAGCTGTTATCTAAGCCCTCCCCGAGCAATTTTGTTTAAACGGTTTGATTCCACTCCCTGATACAGCCCCTCCCGTGCTGTCCTTATCTCACCCTTCCCCTCTCTCTCTCCATCTCTGTCTCTCACTCCCCCCTTCTCTCTCTCTCTCTCTCTCTCTCTCTCTCTCTCTCTCTCTCTCTCTCTCTCTCGCCCCTTTGCCTGCAGGCCCTCTCTTGCTTGTGTCTTATCCCCCTGGTTTGGGCCATGCTTTGGTTTGGTCAGCAGTCAGGCCTGTCCCCCCCCCCTCAGTTGTTGTTGGTTTAGGCTGGGGTCCAGGTTGTTGCCTTTAGTGGGAGGAATGTCCTCGAGGCTTATTCTAATTATTTTGCCTTACTTTAATGGAAAGAGGGGAAGACGTAGAGGGGGCTTTACAGATGCCAGCTGCAGAGAGTCCTGACTCAGCTGGTTTCGTAAGACATGAGTAGAAACACATTGGGAAACACGTTGATGTCGTTGAAGTTTGGGAACACAATCGTCTTTTGACAAAGCATAGAATTAGCATAAATGTGTGTTCATGTTGTATTTTTTAGATAATGGGCTACTTTTGTTTGGTTTGACAGTGGTCAATATGAAATGTTCTGAAAGTTTTTATGGAGTTTTTTAAATAGTTATGACTGGAGTGTTCTTCGTAAGAGAGTTCCTGTATAAAACACTGCTCGATTGTTGATCAAGTCCCAATATATTCAGGAAAAAAGGAAAAACCATTTCCGTTTGCCTTTGAGGAACATTTATTGTCTGAAATGTTTAACGGCATGCTCGTAACGTCAAGAAAAATGATTAATGAGAGTCATGTGCTTCTCTGAGAAATAAATATACCCGGGAAGAAGTGTAAATGGTGATGGGAGGTGGCGGGGATGGCTTCATGTTGGCGTGACTGAAACCCCATGCCCTCCTCCAGAGGCCTCCAGGAAGGGAGAGCATGGCCTCCTCCAGAGGCCTCCAGGAAGAGAGAGGTAATAGAGTGCTTTCTGCTTTGAAGTTTTACATGGCCGGCCTTCCAGTTTGCCAGTTTGTTTTCCCTTCCTGGACCCAAGTAGGACCCAATCCCCACCGCGGGAGGGGAACCACGCTTCAGGCTGATATTCAAACACCTTGAAGTCCTTCTTTTTATACAAGACCTTTCCTCCAGGATGTGTTTGAATGTGAAAACCGTGACCCCTTGTGCGTTCAAGCAGAAGGTGCGGCAAACTGTATATTTGAGCTTTTGATCGCCGTGTAACTCAAGCACTCACTTTTTGAGGATCTCGCTAGGGTTCTGATCCGTGCACAGTAGGAAAGTTTCAGCGGCTCTGCGACAGATTTATCTCCCAAGCGTTCCTGTCAGTTGTTTCTTCTTGTTTCCACGAAGGAAAACGGTGTTTTCATACCATATCTTTTTCCACTTCCTTTAGCTATCTTGCCAGGAGACTAAACGTAGCCTATTTATCGGAATAACTTACCAGGATTTATAAATTAGTGGTTTGTAAGAAAACTGAATGGTTGGTAGCAGTTAAAAACACGAAAAACTAATGTACGTGCTACTTAAAAGGCGTCTTGAATACCTTTGACATATTTACGATGCACCGATGGACAATTTCACAGTGTTTGAAGTTACAGTAAATAACACCCCCCCGCCCTCTTACATCTTGCTGCAGGGGTTGCTTCCAAGAGTGTGTTGAACTCAAGGCTCACCGCCTCTCGCAACGGAGGCGGGGCTAAAGATTAATTGGTGACATCACTCAAACTCAAGCCACAGCCGCCAACACTAACACATCCAGGTGCAAACGCATCAGGTTTGCATCCGTTCTTCTTGGCAAGACAACCGCTGTCCATCTGAAACACTTTCGGACACATATGTTACGGTTGTAATCAGCGAAAGGCGAATCATAAAAAAGAAATGACCTTTGCATTTGTAATTACAAGAGGGTGGGCTAGTTCCCTAGAGCTAAACACACATTTAGTCATCAACAGATTCACTACATCCAGTAGTCTTCTGTCGTCACCCCAACACAATCACTCTCAGGGGAAAATATCCAAGAGCAAAAAAAACCTGTTGAAACACCTATGCACATTTTCACAGTTAACCCAAGCTAACGGTTGCCTCACCTTGCAGTAAAGCTGCTATATGCTATACCATGCTATGCCTGTGACTGTTTAGTGTAGGTAATGGATTTTTCCTTACCTTGGATTAGATAATATATGCCTTTGACAGGGCACTGAATCTAGGTCAGGCCTTTAAGCAAGCTCAGCTTTCTCTGCTTTTCCAGTGTGCAGTCCCCGGCCAAGGCAGGACTTTCCATCGCGCTAGACTGATGAGGACGGTTTTTTTTTTGTTTCGTTTCTTGGACTATTTTGCATTAGTTGCTCTAGTGTTTTTCTTTGCAATGATTCCACGTTTTGATTTGTGGATCATTTGTTTTCAACGCGGACTAACTAAAGACCACCGTTGATTCTTGATGCAATGCTGCTGTGGCAAAGTCCTGGGGGTTAATATGCGATTGTTAAAATGACATATTTGCAAAAACCTTTGTTTAAGACACACTCATTACTTGGTGTTTTATGGAATATAAATTGGTATAATACCAATTCTGAAGGACTTCATGTAGCTTATGGCCTATAGCTTCCTCTCGTTCTTCCTCGTTGGTTCTTTATTTGTCTGTTTTTACGAGTTTGCCAGGAGAGAGAGCGAGGCGCTTACTCGAGAGCAGAGAGAGGAGTGCTGGGTCAAACTCAAAGGGAATATGGAAAAAGCCATTTCCTGCCAAACGTAGGGGCTCATGGAGGTTTGTTCATTACAATGGTTTAATGTATCCTCCAGGATGCCTCCACGGCTTACGTTATATCGGACCAAATGCTCACCGCTATTAAACTGTAGCCATGAGCACCGGGCTATCAGGTCAGTTGAAATTCATTGTGGTTAATCGCGACTCTCACTTCAATTCAATTTAGGGTTCATGCTATTTCGCAGTCTCTGGCGGAATTAGGCTATCCCCTTCCCCTTTGGTCCATATTCAGAGAGGATCCTTCTTTGGCTGAAGGGGGTCTGGCTTCACTCCAAGTGTAGATATAGGCCTCTCTCTCTGAATCATAATTTGGCAAATGATCCCGTGGAATGTCTGTGTTGGAGAGGACAGCTCAGATCTCTCAGACCCTCAGGCAACCCGCAAGCATCCCCCCCCACACACACACACACCCCCAGCCAACCCTCCAGTACCAGCCTGTGTATCTGCAGAAATCCTTCCTGAAATCTTTGCTGAGGAAGGGTGGAGATATTGGTGGGGTAGTATAGTGTAGTGGAACGGTTAGGGTGTTCCACCCTACTCAAAAGGTACTGGGTTCGATCCCCAATTTCCATAACAATCCATGCTTGAGCCCTAACCCCTATAGCTGCTGGAACGTTCACTGCAAGTCTCTTTGGATGAAAGCATCTGCTAAATAACTACATAGTAAATAGTAAAGAGGACCGTTTTTTTTTCAGACTGTAATCGACTCTTTTTGGTCTGATGATAAATTCAATCCATCACCCCCACACATAACATTTGACCATGAAGTTAAACCCACTCTTCAAGCTGGAGGGTATGCAGAGGAAGTCAAGGATTTCTGTATCTCAGATTCGCAGGGGCTGTGCTTAGAAAAAGAGAGAGAGCGAGAGAGAGAGAGAGATTGCCATAAGGGGTTCATTCAGAAGCTGAGGTTGTTCCTTAGGTCAACATCAGCCCTCGAAAATTCTTTAAAAGTCCTTTTTGTGCTGTCGTTCACCTCCCTGTAGAGGAGCCACCCAGGTAATGGAGATCCGCAGTGTGTTAGGAAAACTGGAAGTGTGTGTGTGTAAGCATGGAGTTGGATGTGTATTCTTCTCCCCCTGCACTTTGATACCAGATACACTGTTAATAAATAGAAGCTGGGAATGAATGGGTTTGTTTTCCTCTCCTGCATCGCTCTCTGCTCCCGACAGCGGTGTCAGATATCTGCTGGACGCACGAAACCACTGCATTCCTCATCACTGGAGTCCCTGACCAACCAAATCCAAAAAAGCACAACCCCGACTAATGCTGCTTCAAGTACAGCTGCGATTTCTACTGCAAACGTGCAGTGAAATCCAAACTATTCAATACAAACTTTACTTTGCTATGTTTCCACATGGAATATAATTATTGGTCTAAGCATGACAATATTGATCAGATACAAGTCACTGTATTCCAATAAATGTCTCCTATTGGTTTATTCACTGACCAGGAGGAAATAGAGAATCTGGAGTTGTGTTCTGTTTTTTCTGCCTCAGCTGTAAATCTGTTGTTGATTACAGTAAAAAATGTCAGCCGAGGTCTTTAACTTGATAGAGTTTCCAGATGGCAGGTACCGTATGGCTCCTCTATGTCTCTCTCTCCCTCTCCTTCTCTCTCTCCTCCTTCTATCTGTGTCCTCTAACTAGATGTGCAGAATGTAGGCTAAATAACGGTAAGCAGACAGTTTTATCGCTCGAGCGTCTCGGCCAAGCGTACGCTGACGTCACACCCTTTTCCCCTCGTCGAGAATATCGAGCCAGTTATTCCACCCTTCATAGCTGTGTTACTGTAACACACGCAACTCTACATTTTATACACTGTATGCACACGATCACACATTCAAACTCTAAAGTCAAGACTAATGATTTACTCTCTATTGCTATATGCTACTTTGTCCTTTAGCAGAGTGAATCAAATCCAGAGGTCATTAATGAGTAGGCAGGGGTCAGGCATCTTAGTCAAGGACATTTGTGCAAGGATAGTTGTGAACCTTTGGGATTGAACCCAGAACCTTTCGGTTGGCAGTCGAGCACCCTAACCACTACCCCCCCATTCTGCTTCAAACTATACCAAGAGCGCTTTGGTCTCTCTCTAACACACACACACACACACACACACACACACTCCTGACAAGATCAAACACGTTGGTGTTCTCCTTTCCGTCTGATTCTGTCGACGCTTGAGGTTCGTGTGTTAAGATCTCACCATCCTGATGTTTAGGATATATATGGAATCACCCTAAGGGGAGGAGGGGGGTCGTGGTTAGGATCTTATTGTCTTATTCAAGTCACTGACACGCAAGCAGGAGAGTTAAAAGGCAAAAATAATACTGCTGATCTAAGAACTCCAAACTGTTGTGGTTCTGCCCTCGTTGGAAAGTGTATGCAGTGTAAACAAGCAGACCAATGCTCTCTCCCAACGCTCTCTCTCTCTCTCTTCAATACCAAGGGTTCACAAAAGTCATAACGTGCAATGTTGTAATGTAAATATAGGTCTGGCCGCATAAAAAATAGTGCAGATCCTGATACAGAACAGACAGAACGCAGAAAACCTCCCGCCAAGACAAGGACAGATCTCCCGTCTGTGGGAGTTAACAGCGAGTGGATGAATGTGTGCATTCACACACACACACACACACACACACATACACACAATCCCTTGTGCATGTGTGCGCCTACACACATGCACACATGCACACACACACACACACACACACACACACACACACACACACACACACACACACCCATGTGCATTCACACTTACCCACGTGCACCTCCATGCACGCCAGTGAACACACACACAAACTATGCCTATTCAATCTTACTCCTCCCATAGCTGACAATCCCTGCTATCCAGAAAACATTATTTTCGAGACTGCATACTTCTGCTGAGGTCATCCATCCCATTCCCATAGATCTGACCATGATAGCTCTGCCTCTTCACTTACTTTTTGGCCCTAAAAGTATAGCATACATGAGACCCAGCACTATTGGGGATAATCTAAACGTGTGTTTGAATTAAGACCTATAATGAAAGACATGAAGCAGACCCTGCGCTGAATAGTTTTCTTTTTCAAATTGCCCTAATTCCCACCTGTCCGATATAAACTTGAGCCAGGAAGTCATCAAGGTTGTAGTGGGGCGTGCACAGCTTTTTTTATGGGCTCTTTTAAAGGTTGAGTGAACTCAGCCCAAGCACCTGCCGAAGGGGGGACAGGACAACATACAGCCGTGGAGGGCCAGGCCATCAATAACATCACATGTTTACTCAGCACTGTTCAGGTGACCCTGTGACTTTGCACTGTATGCATATTCAGACGTTTTAGCCGAGTGCTTTCAATTTAGTGGAGAGCGTGTTTGCTTACATTCGTACCACGGTTGGTGCCAGTTTGTAAAAGGGGAAAAAGAGGAACTGCTTTTCCCAAGATGCCATAGCAGTGTGAGAATTGGATTTTGCTGCACAGCTAGCGATGTTTATTGGCTTTGGACGAGACTTATTGGCTTTGGACGAGACTTTCCACTTTTTGCTTTCCGAAGTGTATTTATCTGTAATTACACATGATTTTCTTTATTTTCTGTGTTTAATAGGATGCTCTTTGTTTGTGTCAAGTATAATCGATAACATTCGCATTACGTGATAATATAATATATATAATGTACAATTTTAGGTGACGGGGTGATTTTCAATTCTGGAATCTTTTTTTTGCAAATGTTTTTATCCTCAAAGTAGAAGGAAATGTCTTCAGTGAAAGGATAATTTCTAGTACAAGGATAATGCCTTTAGTTGAAGGATAATGTCTGGAGAAGGGTAGTGTCTGTATTCAGAAACTGGTCTCAGTTCTGGGGGTTTCTGAAACCGTGGATGGAGTGTTAAGGTTGAGCAGCACATTACACGGCCTGTTATGTTCTTGATCCCTTGCCAACCCGGGGCTCAGTGCCAGATACTAACAGCGTAGGTATTCTCGCTCCTCTGCCCACCATAAACCACGCTAAACCCTAGTGCACGATTAGAGTGCACGAGTAGAGTGCACGAGTACTCTACTCGTGCACTACCAGAGTGCCACTTCACAACCGAAGGTTGAGGTTTCCCCTGTTGCAGAGCCCAGCCATTTTCTGTCAGTTTCAAGTCCAGCCGTGTTGGCTGACAACACAACAGAAGACCCTTTTACACGGCAGGAATGTTACACCTTTACCCCGCCTCACCTTCAGTATAAAAGGTACCAGGTTCTGGATGGAGGGGGGACAGGGGCCGGGGCAGCGGTGTGGTGACGTGTTCTGTCTGCCAATTTATTAGTTATTCAATTTCTCCTCCCGTGTATTTCTGATCGCACAAACACATTTCTTGCACAAATGCACCATTTTAACGTTAGCATCAACGTGTTGTCTATGATAAATGTAATATAAATGTGCACGGCTAGCAAAAGCACCACCGTTATTGTTTAGGAAGTGATGTCGCTGCCCAAGGTGTATGTTATCCATCACACTAAACTTGTTGTGTTACACGTCACGCCGACATGTAAAAACACACACCGTCACCATTATGCCGGCTTTGTTGGTTCTGTGTAAAAAAGCACAGCCAGCATGATGATGGAACGTCTTTACAGTAATATCACAGATCCTGGAATCTCCCTTTTATGTTTCATTATTTTCCATACAAAGTAGATGTCAAGGAAACCCAGTTGTTTGTTGGTTTATGAGGGCCTAAATAACATGCCATTGTGGCAGATAATGATTCGATGGCCCTAAAACTTTAACTTTGAAAAGACAGACGGAGCACCTCATATTGATTTTTAAGAGTTGTCGAGAGAGCTGTCTGCCATATTGTTTTTCGGTTACCACAACAAACAATGTGTATGTGGTGTGTATGTGTCACAGCGTAGAATACAAGTGCATGAGGCTGAAGGGTGACTTCATTCAACTTGCTCTGCTGCGGTTAACATATTTTGTTTAATTTAATTTCACATTTTCAAAATGACTACTGGTCCTGTTTGGATGTAATTGTCCTCAGGCCTAGCACAACAAACCAAATTATGAAATTATGACTTTTATGAAACAGTGCTGTGGATGTTTTAAGTCATTTATCAGTATATCGCTGGCACCAACGTTCCACATACGATATCAATCCAAACCAAACAATGAAGACAATTGAAATCAGATTTGGGGCCAGTTTCATCAGCACAGTTGGTCACACCCATTGATACATGATTGATACTGATGGAAAGCAGGTTCCTCGAAGGCTGTTGCTTTATCAAATACCACACTTAGGTCAGTCTTCCCCTCTGATGTTTTTGGCTCCACAGCCGATTGACTATCAGCCCAATTCAATTCAATTTGTCTTCATTGCTAATTCATTTCTGTGCTCCAGGAAGATGTTTCCAATTATCTGCCCAGATACCAAGACAGTGGGCATGGGTTCAAATCCTGACTCAGAGGGGAGAGAGATAAACCATTTAATCAGCTCTGTTCATCTTCCAAGTGTATCTGTGGTTGTACAGATATAGCACCAAAGATAAATGCAACTAATAGATAATGTACAGCGTACAGATTTATTTAGCGATGTCATCGCCTGTGCGTTGCAGTATGAACGAACGTCAATAATTCAGAAATTGATTGTGAGTAAATTGCATGTAAATCTTCCATGCGATCATGTCACATACAAGATGAATGCATGCCTTGAAGTATCAGCTTAACTTGGTGTAACCGTGTTTTGTTTCTATCATACATCACATGCCTGTGACTCATGCTCGCTACGTTAGCCCCGCTATCAGAGCATACAGGGGTGTTTTGTGTGTGTACATATACACAACATTAGCTTGCTAGGTTAATTTGCTATGTTCACTTTTGCTAAATTATCCCCGCTAACTTTGTGTTTCTATGTGTCCCCATAAGGCTGGTGGTTTGTGAGTACCGCAGAGGAGCAGGGCTGGGTCCCCGCCACGTATCTGAACTCCCAGAGTGGAACCCGAGACGACCTCGAACTAGGGGCCTCCAAGGCTGGGGAAGGTACGACACTCAAGTGTTACGAAACACACACAAACACACACAGCTTATCGTGGCAAAATACATACGCACTCACACACATACAGTTCTCCCTTTTTTCATCCACTTTTCCATCTTTGACAAAATACAACAAACCCACCCAAGGACTCCCACACTATCTGTCTGTTAGTAGCGGCTAGCCCCACTCCCCTCCCTCAGTCTCTGGTGAACAGCCTACAGATTCAGACCACCCTAAGTCAATACAGACAGGAAGAGGGCCCGGAGCCACAGGGCCTCAGACGTCCACCGAGGTGTGTTCAGTGGCACGTGGCTTTACAGTGAAGGCACTGTACACTGCTGAGATTGGACCCTCCGCAATAGATTAAACATAAAAAACACACACACACACACACACACACACACACCTATCATTGAAGCACACGCACACCTATTGCGGGGCAACTTCACCCGTCAACAGCAGAGAGTTGTTGCCACGACGATGTTTGATCAGTGTGGCGTCACTTTGGATTCATTGATTACAAGTTACAGAAAATTTGAAATACTTGACTCTACATCATTTACTATTCAGCGAACAAATTAACGAACGAACTAATCCAAAATTTACTGAATATCTTTTTTTCATACATGAGCAGTTAGGGGTTAGACATGTTGCTCAGGGACACCTCCAGGGAGAGTGCGGACATCAGGGTTCAAACCCAGAACACTCATTTACATTTACATTTAGAGCATTTGGCAGACGCATTTATCCAAAGCTACTTACAAAAAAGTAACACATTTGTCGAAAAGTCAAACGCAGTCACAGTCAAACGCTCTAACCACTAGACTACCGAGCCCCTTAGTTACAATACATTTCCGTTGAATAAATATTCTATGCTATACAGGGTTTTTCCTGCATTATTAAGCCTTAGGCGGTCCGCCTAAGGCTTAATAATGGGCCAAGATTTCTAGGGGAAAATCGCGCAAGAAATGTAAAAACTGGTAACAATTGTCCATGCATTTATTGCTGCAATTCGATCACCCAACCACCAGGTGCTGCTAGAATATGCAATAGACCTGGAAGACGAAGAAGACAGAATCGGTACCTTGAGTCCCGTGTGTCTAGTGGTGTATACCTGCCCAGGAGACGGTATGAGTCCTGTGTGTCTAGTGGTGTATACCTGCCCAGGAGACGGTATGAGTCCTGTGTGTCTAGTGGTGTATACCTGCCCAGGAGACGGTATGAGTCCCGTGTGTCTAGTGGTGTATACCTGCACAGGAGACGGTATGAGTCCCGTGTGTCTAGTGGTGTATACCTGCCCAGGAGACGGTATGAGTCCTGTGTGTCTAGTGGTGTATACCTGCCCAGGAGACAGCATGAGTCCTGTGTGTCTAGTGGTGTATACCTGCCCAGGAGACGGTATGAGTCCTGTGTGTCTAGTGGTGTATACCTG
>OMKP01070490.1:0-12874 GCA_900302375.1 Bathygadus melanobranchus
TTGGTGACAGGACTGTTTATTGGACTGCCAGCTGTTTACACAGACAGAAGGCTGTGGGTCTTGGGAGCGCCGTGAGAAAATGGCTTCCATAACATTCTGAGAGAGTAGAGAGCGAGAAAGAGAGAGAGAGAGAGAGAGCACCTCTGTGGACATCAGAGCCCCACTTCCTGTTCAACCTGCCAGAGGGCTGGACCAAAGAACCTCATGGCAGAAGACCGTCAGTCATAGACCCTTCGTTTTCAAGTCCACTTATGATCTGTTACCTCCTGGTCTCACATTCTCCCTGGGAGCACACTTTAGTACCAGTGATATAAATGTGATTATCATGTTAGCATCAGATGATTCCCAACGCACCTTAAACCTGACCATGTTGATGTATAAAAGCCTATTTATTTTGTCACTTTCACCTGTTGGATTTATCTTCATCTGGTTTTCAGATGCACGCATCTGCTGTAGGCCCAAATAAGACCCCACCAAATACAATACTAGAGTTATGACATTACTGATGTAAATGTGTGTAGCTCAGTGGTGGAAAGTAACTACAAGTACATTTACGCGTGTACTAATTGGGAGACACTTGAGTATTTCTATGTTCTGCTACTTTATACTTCTACTCCACTACATTTATCTGACAGCTACTCTGCAGAATAAAATTAACAATCCAAAATATTATCAATAAATGATTTTATTATATCAATAAGACTTTATTGGTCCCCAGGGGGAAATTCACAAGGTACCCAGCAGTATGTAAAGTATGTCTAATATAAATACATTTAAATTAGCTTCACATTTACCAGCTGAGTGTTGAACTCATTAATGCACCTATAATTATAATCCAATAATATAATATATATTGTGAAATGGGCTATTCTGCATAATGAGTAATTTTAGTTTTGGTACTTTAAGTATATTTTGATGCTAATACTTTTGTACATTTAGCCTACATTAACATTTTCAGTGCAGGCTTTTACTTGTAACAGAGTATTTCTACAGTGTGGTATTACTACTTTCACTTAAGTGAAAGACCTGAATACTTCTTTCACTTAACTTTACTTTAGCTTATATTAAAGCTCGCACATGATTAATAAGGACTGCACTTACAAACATATTTATTATTAATAATATATGTACTGTAAAGACAGCCTACATTCCATAATAAACTATAAATAGATACATAAATATATAAATAAATATAAAAATAATCGACATTTTCTTCCTAAAGTCTCTGGGTCGCTCGAGTAGTCGTCTCTGAAACCCTATAATATGTATTTTTCCCAAACACATAGCGGTTGAGAAAACATCTCTGTTCTACAGTACTGTCTGGACTTTCAGAGACCATACGGCGCGGGGTGAAACCAGAGACAATAACAACAAATAGCGCCTTGTATTTTTAGGTTATGATTAAAAAGCACATTTCACAATTTAATAGTCCGAGCAATCCAAACAAAGTGTTTATAGGCATGTAGACCTACATACAGCGATGTGCGGCTCCCAGCTTTGAAACGTAAAAGAGAGGAAAAGAGTCGCAATTGTGTAGTTCTAAATTTAGGCTCTGTTTTATGTATTTTTAACGTCTGTTTCTTTGTTCGTTTATTCTCATACAATATAAAATTATATTAGGCACTAATCATTTCGGAAATGGGGTGTTTTAGCTACTAAATGTAGGCCTATACGTTATATAGCCTAAATAGTTACATTTTACGTCATTTGAAATTCGTTTTCTCGTTTTGTTAATTTTTATTTTAGAAACAATAGGCCTATTTGAACCTTACGTAATAATAAAAATGCTATAATAATAATAATAATAACAATAACAATAATAATAATAATAATAATAATAATAATAATAACAGCAATCATAATAGGAATTATTATTGTTGTTGGTGATGTTGTTACTGTTGTTATTGTTGTTATTTTTATTATTATTATTTTTTTTTTGATTGTTATTATTAGGATTCTTGTTATTAAGCTATAATCAGCATCTTCATCATCATCATCATTGTGCCGGTGTATACCTTTAGAATATAAAAATAATATGTTTTGTTCACATTACAAGAAATGCACCTTTCGTACAAATATGCAATAGTTCTATCTGAACATCATTGCGAATAACGCGTAGGTCTATTAGTTTCATGGAGGAGGCCTGTATGCTCTATTTATACTCCAATACCATGTTATGAGATTGCATAAATGGCTTTGGCTGCCATCTACTGGCGAAATAAGACTATTCACGGATGCGTTCCGCTCATCCTGTTCCCTTTTTCGTAAATAAATAAAATAGATTTGCCATACTTTTCAAAATGTTCAGAATGACGCGTTTTTGGTCAAGTCATACCTAATGCATTGCCTGCCATCTAGTGGCCAAACCGTGTAACGTTTCTTTAACCAAACGACTTGCCGTATTAGTAGTCCTGTACATGAATAAAACTACACTTCCCTACACTCATCCTCCATATTACCATAGCAGCAGAAGTTGGCGTGACCTACCGCCATGGATAACCAGAACCGCGTATGTTTTGATTCCGGGGATTCCGCTCCCAATAGACGAGAGCCCATTGCGCCTTCTGCTCACCAACAGAGAGCTAATAAAGCGAGAGAGGTCTACGTTACCGGGTTCGCGTTAGATGCGTGCCGAACCGATCGTGTGACTGTCAGCATACGAGTCGGTAACAGCAAGGAATCGGTCAGCGACGCCCGCAGCAGCATATCCAGGCGACTTGGATACATTCAACAAACACTTAAGTACACAAACTTTGCTTTGTAACTTTTAGTGACTCCATAGATCATTCAATGTTTGCCAAAAACAAAGGAAATCAAGTATAACCTAATATCTCACCGTGTATCGTCCAAACCCGATAATCTATTATCTAGACTATTGGATGCTACTATATGATATATAATCTTAAGCACCTTTTGTTAGTTAATGTGTGAATCGTACTTCAGTCTGTTGTGTTGTGATCCGTGGTGTAGGCCTGGGTTCCCCCTTATGTGTAGTCTGCACCTTTGACCTATCGAGTCTGCAATCTACCTTTCAGTCTGCTCGGAGGGATACATTTGTGAAGCAAAGAAGTCGGGGTCCTTAATCAACATGTGCTCCCAATATTGCTTTATTCATTTTCAGACAACATGGTGTCAAAGATGAAGAGGTGTCTGTGAGGAGGGCTATCCGTCGAGAGGATGACGTTTACCACATGGAGGCAGAGGTGAAGTATTGGACATTAGTCTTCTACGGTAATCAGAACCCCGTGGTCGAACGGGGTCCAACACATTGGGCATTAAACGTGATTTAAGAGACAGGACAGTGTAGTGGGTTAGTCTATCCTTGAGTGGTGCTCAACCCCTACCTGGTCCTAAATAGCAAACAAGGTGCTGTGAGTTGTAAAGAGAGAGATTTTGAAAATAAGCAGTGGTGGAAGAAGTATTTGATATTTTGCTTAAATACAAGTATTAATAACACACTGTAGAAATAGTCTGTAAGCTTTTCTACTAAATCTACTCATTATGCAGAATGGCCCATTTCTGAACAATATATACTATATTATTGGATTATAATTCATGTGTTCATGTGCATTCATGAGGAGATGTCCTGATTGGTCAGAAATGAACCGGGGCGGTCTAAAATCTAAATGGGCTCATAGGCAGGCGCAGTCAACTAGAAACAGATCTCACAGCACATTTCATTTACTTTTACATTTACATTTACGGCATTTGGCAGACGCTTTCATCCAAAGCGACTTACAATAAGTACATTTGTCAAAAGAGGGAAACAATACATTGCTGATGGTACAGCACAATTTGAATAGAACAAGTTTCAAGCACTCCTGATTGTTAGGTCAATAGAAAAAGTTACAAGCTTACAATTGCTAGGTTGACCCCTTACTGTACAACAGTAGGTAGCCAGGATACGACGCTACGCAATGTTAAATACTATGTCAAGTGCCAGGAAATACTAACATACAGGATGCTACTATTTCAGTCACTAGTAGCTGACTGGCTATGCCATTTCTAACAAATGACACACCAATTCAGTTCTAGCATCTTGCATCTTCCCTACATGTTAACGTGTCCTGTCCTGGTTACCATGCAGGTCACGGTGGATTTCTCAGACTTTGACGTGATGGACAGCGTGTGCTGCGTTCTGCTGGAAAAGCTGGATAAAACTGTCTCGATAGGAATGCCCCGGTATCACCACAGCACAGAGTCCCTCAGTAAACTCAGGTAATAAAACACTTACATGTGAATAAAAATCACATTTTTATTATATTATATAGAAACGCTATTCGCTGAAATCATGATTTGCGTTGTCATATAATGTATCGGAATTTTACATTTGATCAAACGTCCAGCGGTTTCTATACCTGTGTTACACTCTTTTGTGCACTCTTGCGTTTGTTATCTCTCCATCGACTAATCTCAATTCCAGCATTCGCATGTACATACCCAACATTCCCCCTGCGTGTGTTTGCGATCCACAGAGGCAGGGTGTGTCTGGCCGCAGTTGAAAATGCCCAGCAGAAGGCCAGCGACATCAGCCGCCTCCTGGGGCAAACTCTAGGGCCCCCCCTGCTGGTCCGAGAGGAGGAGACACGGGAGTGGAGGAGCCTAGAGGAGGAAG
Organism: Bathygadus melanobranchus; assembly: GCA_900302375.1. Lineage (NCBI taxonomy): Eukaryota > Metazoa > Chordata > Actinopteri > Gadiformes > Macrouridae > Bathygadus > Bathygadus melanobranchus. Next base: position 4,616 of record OMKP01070490.1, read on the forward strand.
AAGAAGAGGAGGAGGAGGAGGAAAAGGAGGAGGAAGATGGGGTTAGAAGACATGGGGCCGGCACCCGTTTTGTGACCCACTGTCAACCTGTGGCGAGGGCGTCATCGCGGGTCTCTGTCACCTTCATGTTCCTGGACAAGACCCGGAAAAAACACTAAACACATTCATTGACACACATACACGTTTGAGTCTTCATACACTCTGAGTGTATGAAGGCTTGAAGAAGGATTCCATTTTTGTTGAATAAACTTTATTGCACAGTTGTAATTGTATCAGCCGGCAGGGTTTTTTTTCTTTTTAAGTACCAATTAGTTTGATTTCACAGTACTCAAGGTACAAAAATGACTTCAAAATACATTTAGACCGCTCAAGAAAATAAGAAAGGAATTGGTGGTATGGTTCTTCAGTTCAGTTCAGTTCAGTTCAGTTCAGTTTCAACTCCCTTGGCATTCCAGTAATGTCCATCAAGTAGACCTTATATCATTTGACCTCTGTTCTTTGCTGAACACTTTATTATCACGGTTGCTAGTTCAATTCTGACCAAGCTCCCAAATCCTTAATCAGTCTTGGAATCTGTACAAGATTCTGTACAATATGATTCTGTGCAAGCACATGCACACAAATAGCAGCATGAGAGAACAACGTACAGGAGTTCAATTGGGCCATTCTATGTCTTCGTCCTCGTCATCCTCGTCTTCGGGGTAAAGCTCTCTGAGCCAGGTGCGCATGACAAACTGTCTGCCGTTGAAGTGTGTGAAATACTGCTCCAGTGTGGGGATCTCCAACTACAGTGTAAAATAGACGCAAAAAAAGGAGATTTCATTTTTAACTTGGTCACATGTCGGACATGTATTATGCAGAGGAATCTGCTCATTAAAGAGCCCCTACTTTACCACCAGGTGTGATTGTGATTAGCCTCTACGAGCCATTTCAAAATTGTCATGTGAGTGTCCACCCAGATAAGCGTAACAGTTGGTAAAGTCCACTGATCTAGTCATCATATATCTGGGTAGACACTCCCACTTGTCATGTCACTAGAGAGCGTAGTCACATGACAATTTTGAAACGGCTTGTAATAAATAGGGTAAAATTGGGAAGTCACACGCAAAATAGGAGTTATTTAGTGTGTGACTTCCTGGATACTGGGTTCTATCCCCAGTGTCCACCTGTAGGCATCCCGGTGCAAGAATGCGTAACCCCACCTGCTCCTGAAAGACTTTGATCACTCTGGATCACACACACATTTAGTCATTTGCTAAATGACTATTATTCATTCTTCTGCATTACTACCGTAGAGCTGAACCAAAGCTGTGCTGTCTTGCTTTGTGCTTTTCGGGGGAGAAGTGTCTTTACAGTAAAGTGGATCGGTACAGGATTGTGTGTGTGTGTGCATGTGTGTGTGTCAGGTCCACAGTGCCTACCTCCACGCCAGTGATACGCTCCAGCTGTGTTTGAGGTAGGTAGGCCACCAAGACAGAAGAAGCTCCTGGACCGTTGAACAGAACCTTGTAGTGGGGAGTGTTCTCAGCTTTGGTCTCCTAAACGCACACACAGACACACACACACACACACATCAAAATGCACATTAACACATGCACACAGCCACACAAGCAATAAACACACAAATAGCCCACAGAAGCCATCGCTGTTGTAAGTTACACACACCTCTCTAAAAATGTTGAATGATTTGACAATTTTTTTTATGATAAACTAGCTGAGGTGAGGAGGTTCGCATTATAAATATCAACAGACTTGGGTGGGATACGCTCAGAACCTGGCGCGATGCAGAAGTGTAGTTCAACTCAAGGATAGCATTAATAATAGCATATTAAATGGCATTTTTCTACATTTTTATCTATCAGCATTAGGGATATAGTGTGAAAAATGCCGGCAGTTGTTGCCAATGTTCTCTGTCTCTGGAGCGGATGCAAAATCAGATTTGCGTCATCCGATGACATTGGACAAAAGTATCAGGGAGATCGGGGTGCAGGCAACATGGAGGAAAGGTAAACATTGTTCATTTGCATACACTACCACCCACATTGAAATAATACAAAGTGGGTTGAAAAGTGGTAAAGCTCCCCCTTAATAAACACAGTGTTGCACCGAGCGCGTGAGCCATGCTAGGGCTCCGGCGGGCTCACCTCCTGGTTGGAGTACACTTTGTTGACCCACTCCGGGGGGGCGCGGAGCTCGGCATCCCAGCCGATAACCACGCCGACCATGTGACCCTTCCTCTCTCTGACCACCGTGCCCACCCGCAGAAACACGAAGGGCGGGCGGGGGCTCCGCACGGCCCGGGAGGCTGGGAGAGATCGATTTAGAAAGGAGGAAATGGAAGCCAAATTGACTGTTTACAGTTTCGCCCGATTAGCAGAAGTGAGAGAGTGTGTTTTGTGTGTGGGTGTGTGTCTGTGTGTGGAGTCCGTTGCTGTCTGTCACTGGTTTGCTTGAATTAACTGAAATTTTGCTTGAAATATGTTTAGTAAAAACATAATTCAGAACAGTGTTTATTGAAGACGATGGATGGATGGATATTTAACAGAACCGAAATCCTCAGAAAATATGACTGAATGAATGACAAATGAACTATATGAAAGTAAATATAAGAAATGAACCAAGAGACCAATCAAAAGACCTATTTCTGTGAGGTATTCAGGAATCGTACGAACATACAGTATGTGACCACTGTTTCAATTACAGACACACAAACCTCCAAAAAAGCCATGATCATTGTTTAACATCCACGTGTCAGTAGCAGCGGACTCGTCAGGGACTGGCTCTTCCTCCTCTAAACCAACCAATGACCTGAGATCACATCTTATTTATTCACAATTCATTCATTCATAACACTGGCTATTTATTCCAGTGTCCAAAATATCAGTTTTTACTATAAGCTCAATGTACCTTCATATTATTTTGTGAAAATATAATTTTATGCGTCAGAAAATTTCACTCGCACGCACCTGACTTTGGACGTCTGCTCGCGTGCCCACTCCAGCCACGCGGTGCTATTGAGGTACGACCCCTTCCATTCTTTCCAGATCCCACGCAACCTGCAATGTCATCAAGGTTACGTTCCTAATAATAACACGCGCGCGCGCACACACACAAAGTGAAAAGGAAATAACACTGACGAAACAACAGACTATATGAACATTATTGACCGGTTATTGAGCATTACCGCGTGGTTGCGTGGTAGCGCTGCACCACCGTCGACCCGCTCCAGCGCGAGATCAAATACTGTGCGGGAATGGCAGAGAGGAGCAGCGCGAGCTGCAGTATTGTGGTGGCCGTGACCTGCGGCATCTTTCATCTCAGCTAACGTATAGGCCTACAACAAGGAGGTCAAAGTCCCTATTAATTCTAAGTAAGCTACACAATACAAAAGTGCATTAGAATTTCAGAGCTGACCGTTATATTTATATTTAATTTTATATTTAAGTTATAAGTGTTTATATTATATTTAAAAAAATAATAAAAGCGGTTGTTTTGCGTCATTATGCTCTTGCGGCTGTTTGTACATACTTTCTTAAACACACGAAAACGTTTTTGAAAAGTTGACAAAAATATATTTTACAATAAAATACACAAGGGTTAGCACAATGGTACCATAATAGCACACATCAACCAACTATCACAGTTTTATTAGGATCTGTATGTCTTATAATAAATAGTCAGCAAAGCTGTGCGTCAAAAGCTGCACAAAGCTGCTCCCCCGCACTTCCTGCGTGGGAGCAGCTTTATGTTGTCGCTCGCGACAGGAATTAATAGTCCACGCGTATTAGGGCCACACGGAAGAGGCGCGAGTCACTCTTTGTGAGTCCGCTTACCTTGTATAATGGTCTCTCTCATCCAACTAGTCGCATTAAACCCAGTCCAATTATTTGCCACCCTTTGTGGACTAAAGTTTCTTTGAGACGTTGTGTTGCGTCGCTGTATCCACTGACGCGGCTTTACTGTATTTACATACACTCTCACTACCGCGCCATGGACACCTGCGTTATTGACTTTTTGCAAATATTGCCATACCGGTTGCTGGGCAGGCCAATCATCGTGGACCACGAGCAGCGACGCGGCCTCTCGCGCCTCGACACGTCTTCGCGCGCACATTGTGTCACTCCCAGTGCGCGTCCACGCAGTAGCGCGTTGACGACGCCCGGTGGCGGTGTTGCCCGCGTCGTTTAGTTACAACGACAAACACTCTGACGTCTAAATAAGGATGCAATTTAGGAGTCTGTTCTTCCGCTAACTACGACGACGGAGAACAAGCAGAAATTGAAACACGAATGTTTATTGACTCAAAATGACCGTGTGACAGGACAAACATTCTCCATTTCTCGCATACCCAAATACAGCCGCTTCCGTCGGCTCACATAAAACATCTTTGCACAAACTCCGCTGTCTTACACGCACGCACACACACACAGGTTCTAAAATCCCTGCTGTCCTAGATGCATCATGGCAACACGACCATGTGACACATTATAACAGACCATAGTATGTCAAAAGTGTGTGTGTGTGTGTTTTAAGTCACCTGTCTTCCCATATCGTCTTACAAAATCATCTGAACTGAGGGAACAGTGAACATAAATAGAGGCCTCATTCATATTGACGGTTTAACCCTGCCCACCCTTCCTTATAAAAGACACAGAAACCACTTACCAGGGCAGGATCAGCCCCAGGATAGGGGTGGCAGAGAATGCCGTGAAGTCATCAATACAGTTGGTTAGCGGAGATGCATTTCAGAGATGTATTTCAAGTTTTGAAGCACGACATTGACTAATATCGGGGGGCAGGCCTTGTGTATTGCGTATAGTCGAAAGAGCTCACTTTTTAGCCTATACACAGGTATATATGGTGCATACCCCTCTTATTAACGACATGGTGTTACATTAGTTACATGGTGTGTACTCAACACATTTGTGTTTCATTAATAATAATAGCACTTTTACATAGGGAATGTGTGTGTGTGTGTGTGTGTGTGTGTTGGGAGGGTATGTCACTTCATCTACTACCGGTTGATTAATTCATGAATAATGTTAATCCAATTAATATTAATTAATAACTACAACAACAATCAATTCACAGTAAGTTATGGGGGTGAGCCACAGAGTATTTTGTGTTTGAGGGGCCAGTAGAAGTCTGATCTAAAAATGTTTTAACAAATCATACACATCTTTTAACTTTATGGTTTGGGAAAAGCTACACTTAAATCTGAATAATACAGTTATCAAAATCATTACTGCATGTATAGATTCTGCTATATCCATGTTATTATCCATGCCATACTGAATATTAGCATCTCCTAACATCGGCTCTTACATTACAGACGCTTTTATCCAAAGCGACTTACAAAAAAGTAACACATTTGTCGAAATTTCTCTTATTTACTAGAATAACTTTTCGTTTTTTGTTGAAAAAAGCATACTCTTTTTACTCATTTTAGCATAAAAACCAAATCTTTATAGTTTTGATAAATCCCCCAGAGCTGTTTGTCTCACATCATATATATATATATATATATATTTTTAAGTATCATTCCAGCACAATAAAATCCACCCAACAGATATAATTACACACATAGTGACTATTTATGGCAGGGAAAGAGACAGGATTAAAACAACAGTGGATTTGTTCCAAAATAGACAAATCCCCCCCACCCCCAACACACTCACAGCAGGGACATTCAAATAGATCCAGAACTACAAAAAAACAATTAAACGATAAAACAAAACACATTCATAAGCCATGTTTCCAAAAAAGAACTAAAACATCAGTGACCGGCGACATAATTTGGCATTAAATAAATCCATACCAAAAGGTAACGATAACAAACGGAGGACATATATAGTTGGTAATATGAGACATGACTAGACTAATGATACGCAGAGTGGATATACAGGTAGTGGCCCGATCACGGCATCGTTGTGTCCTGCATGGGTTTAAAAAACACACAGCAAAGAGCAGAGTGGTACATTACAATGTTGACATTTAGTGAGAGGAGTCTAGCCTGGGATTTTGGTTAACTTAATATTGTGGTGATAGTTGATTGTGACTAAGTGACAGAAATTCATGGTATATTGGCCCTTCTTTCCCCCCACCTCAAACGGCCACTACTCGTACAGTTTTAGTTACGTGCATCGAATAGTTAAAACCCGAATATTCAGCGAGATGACCCGAATTGAAGTCGTTTGATTCTGTATGTCGTTTTTTTTCAGCCCCACAATGCAATCTGTTTCCACAGTGAAAACAATAGATCTGTCTTACATTCAGAACAGAGACACAATGACACATTTGCAGTTACAGGGTATCTCTGTTGAACTATATTAGCCTCGTCTTTAATAATGTTGCACGCCAATCTGAGAAATCGCCTTGAATTTAATTAAAACAACACAACCAGAAAGTTGGAAAAGACCCAAGGAGGAAATGATGATTCACAGAGCTAGCCAAGGCACACATTCAGAAAAATCAACACGGAGACCTGCCTTTCTTCTGTGCATCAAACGCTTCCAAGCCAAATCCAGCCAAGTCTGGCTCGATCCAGTTTTGTTCTGCAGATTTAGGTGTGTGAAAGTGCTAGAACATGCACAACATAATTGTGGTCATGTGTGTGTGTGTGTGTGTGTGTGCGTGTGTGTGTGTCTGTCTGTGTGTGCGTGAGATCACCGTAGAAACATTGAACCTACACTGTAATAGTTCCCGACCTACATATTTAAAATGTACATTTTCACTCTTTAAAAACTGCACAGGTCACCCCCGGCAACCCCAGTGCTGTACCTCGGGTTCAAACTAACGATAGGTTGGTTATAGTTGGATAATATAGCAATGTGAATAATGGTTTGTTTACAACAACAGTAAAATCTTTTTTTTTGACTGTTATAAATACATTTCTTTGAGAAGCTTCACAACAATCAAACTTTATGCCACTGTTTGTACGCCCAAAGTGAATGACACACACACACACACACACACACACCCCGTAGGAGCATAGACATACACACACACACCCTGTGAGAGCATACACACACACTGTAGGAGTATACACATACACACACACACACACACCCCATGGGAGCAAACACACACACACGCGCACACACGCACACACACAGGGACACACAGGGACGAAAGGCACAAGGTATTGCTAATGTTGGACACTGAAACATGTCTGGGCAGACGTACGGATGAACCCTTCACCATGCATCACGCTCTGTCAACACAATAAAACAACAGAAAACATCGAGTCACTGCCTCTTTCCCTCTATAGCTGACGTGCAGGAACAAAGAAATAACACACACACACACACACACACTCTCACTCACACACACACACACACACTCACTGGGAGAGTAAACAGAACCTACAGATCCATGGTACCCACCAAGGTACGCCCATTTGGTATATCAGCACAAAACAGTCACACTCGGGTCGATCGGGTCTCGACCGCTTCGCCGACACGTAAGACTTTAGGAGACGGAGAGGGGACGTGAGCAGTCGCATACAAATCGTACAAAAAGCAAAAACATTATTCATATATGTAAAAAAAGACGCACGCGTGTGTCAGTACAGAAGGAGAAAGTCCAAAGACTTGGTTTTTTTTTTTGTTGTCACGTCCGTTACAGTCTCGTCAACCGATGGCGGGACAAAGCTGGTCCTGATTCTGTCCACATGGTGTCCTCAGGCACTGCGGGGGACGTTACGATGTTCGTTTGACTTTTTAAGCGCTTTTGGGCGCACCTGTTCCATCTCAAGTCCTCACAAGCCTGGCAGTCCATACCTCACACGCGCACACGCACACGCACACACCTAGCTTTCTCCGCAGTTCGATTTTTCAAGTACTAAAGCTGTTCTGTTTTCGATGAGATCTTCCCGAGTTTTGACACGGACAGCATCACCAGGCGCCATCAAGGAGCGGCCGACTGGACAGGGCCGCGTCACATGACCCTCGGCAGAGAACTCGGGGGTTGTTTGCCCGTAGGATCCAACATGGACCAATAGCGCGGGAGGAATCTGACGACCATACTCTTGTCAGACATCGGAAGGGGTGGTGCCATGGCCACGCCCCTTCTGGGCTTGTCTAGATGCGCGCACACACACACACACACACATTTACATACGCACACACGTGCACACACACACACACATGCATTTACATACACACACACGCACACACACACACACATGCATTTACATACACACACACGCACACACACACACGCACATAAGTTCACACACACACCATCTTGGCAGCATTC
>OMKP01070503.1:0-14409 GCA_900302375.1 Bathygadus melanobranchus
TCACAATGGATCACCTGCTTCCTGTTGGATAAGGTGTGCTGCCCTCTACTGGAGGAAGGTGTAAGATATAAAACATCAACCAGGCGTTCCATTGGTCGATCATATCTAATTTACTAATTTACTGATGATGAGGGTGTGCTGTGGTTACCATGACAGTCTGTTACTACTGTTGATTGGTCGGCCGCTACACCATGGTACGGACTAGTAATACATGAGTTCTACACAAAAACGTTCACCATGCTGCATGGTTCTGTGGCTATTAGCAATAAGTACTGTTACATACAGATATTGTGTACAGTTACACACATAGATGCCATGTACACATATAGGTGATATTAACCAGGAAAAGATTAAACCTACTTTTGTAAACTTCCAGACAGTAAAGCTGTTCCATTGCTTGTCTGCCATGGATATATAATCGTGTAATTACTGGACTAACACCTTTTTCAAATTTACTGACCTTGCCATCAGTGAATAACCCTGCCTTTAAATGTGAATATCAGATATCTGCCTTGTATGCTGGTGTCTCAGGCCTTAGTAAGCTCTTCATACCATAAAATGTATATCTCCTAATTTGAAATATATATCAACGTATGTTAAACAATTTGGAAACTGTTGGAACATTCTAGATGGAGAAATGTTACAAATAACTACTTATTGTTATTGTTTTTAGCAGCCAACTCCATGGTTGCAAGCTAAGGGAAAACAAGAACTTGCCAAAATGCTCATAGCATCATCATAGCATCAACAGCTAATGGCATCAATAGCTAACAGCATTAGCGGCTCATAGCACTAGTGGCTCATAGCACTAGCGGCTCATAGCATCAGCGGCTCATAGCGTCAACGGCCCATAGCATCAGCGGCCCATAGCATCAGTGACTCATGGCATCATCAGCTCATGGCATCAGCAGCTCATAGCAGCAACGGTGTACACTCATTTTTATGTCCTGTCCCTGGAAAATCAGTTGCCTGTGATCCAAATGAACACTTAAGTTAAGCACTTGTTTACTTTGTTATGATAAGAAAGCCATTATTTTTATTTTATTGCCAAACTTTTTGTGATTAGTGTTCTAATTCGTAGTTGGGACGTGAGGAGCTAGTCATAGCATTGGCCTAGCTGGGAAGATGACCCTATGTGGGCCTTGAAGCTAGCAGGTCTATCGGTCTCTGGGTAACCAGGCATTTTCTATGTTGTTAGGGTTAGGGTTAGGGTTGACGTCGCAGCGCTACTAAATGCTGAAACCACTAACATCAGGATGCTAAGCGCTACACTAATTGTTAGCATCCAGCCAGTGGCACCAACCGGTGCCTATGGATCATACAATCCGACAGGGCTGTATGTCTGCTAAACGACTCACCATCCACCTGTCTGGGCATGCATCATCCACAAACCCAAACTCAGTCCTCAACTGACCATCTAATCTGAGGTAAGTTGAGGACGAGGGAAACTTTCTGAAATGTACTGAAACTTCAGCTTCCAGTAAAGTTCTCATCTGCTAAGACAGCCTTACCGGAAACATCTTGCTCACGTGTGGGTGAAAGCATGCTAGCAATGCCAGATCATCTTTAGACCCATGCCCACAGCCATATTGCTGCACTTTATCATCAGAAAACAGCTAAAAACGATCCCCCAGTACAGACTGTGTCAAAGGTTTATCCTCTTACAATTGGCATCTGCTATATTTGTTCTTGTTTTAAATGTAAAGGTTTTTTGGGCTGAGCTTTCCCCTCGTAAAAGTACTTCCAGAAATGACAGCCTCACAAGGAACGTTTGGGACACTGATATTGGTTAGATTAGTCGCTGGTAAAAGTCACCAGACCAGCAGTCCTAGTTATCTGGTACTATTTATCTAGTACTAGTTATCTGGTACTATAAAGTAATGCTAGCCATGTGTCCTCAACTTTTAGATGAGTAAGTTGTACAACATGTGTTTTTTTGCTACAGACTGTCAACAGCCTTGTATTATACTGTGAGTGTGAATGTAATCTTTTATAGAATGTTACTGATAAATAAAAACAAACAATTAAAGGAAAATAAGTCATTGATTCTTTTTTATGGCTTGTTGATTTTGGCAACGATTAAGGGGAATGTGTCTTGGCTAATGGGCTAGCTTACACCCACCTTTACGCTAACCAGCAATATGTTTCTGGCTGTTCATATGGCTGTCCTTTTTAAACAACACAACGTAAACCAATTTGGCCAGGACAAGAACATTAATAAGCAGTAATCCCAACCATCGTGGATGAAACATGCTCATCTTAACCTTTCTTAACTCCATTTATCTTTTAGCCTATCTTATCTTAACCTATCTTAATTTATGAAAGGTAAATTGGCCTAGTTTATCTTTGCATAGCTTACCTTATCCTATTATATGTTCTCTTATTTTGGCCTAGCTTACCTTAGCTTATCTTGGCTGAGCTTATTTTAGCCTAGCTATAAAAAAAAAAGGCCTCAGTCTCATGTTGCATCATTTTAAAGGGTGCCTATTTTACCTAGTTTGATGTTCTTTAGCCATTACAAGACATTTCAAGACCTTTGGAGTTTTTCCTTGCTCTTAGGAGGGCTAGTGTTAGGGGGTGCCATGAAATGTGGTCTGTGAAGCCCTTTGAGACTAAAGGTGATTAAGGGCTATACAAATACATATAGTGACATCACAAGTGGGATGCTCCACTCAGATGAAGGATGGATAGATCAGCCTATTTTACCAACAAGGTGTGATGTAAAATAGTTGACCTTTAAGCTTTGACTTCAGCTGTAACATGCTAACACTTGACCCTGGTGGTTAACTCTCTCTCACATACATACACACACATAGTCTATAATATAGGTGATCAGTATATCTGTCCTTACACACACACACACACACACACATTATAATTGGTGTAATGATTTCAGTGGATATCTTAATGTAATGTAGATGAAGTCATCTCAGAATGACATGTTTCCCATTTGTTTTTCTTGTAGCCAGCGACCCCCCTGGGGAGGACCTGGCTATCCACGCCCCCTTACCTCCCACAGAGGAGGTCCTGCCTCCTGCCGTGAAGGAGCAGGCGGTCCCTCAGAGGAGGTGCAGGGAGGAGTCGGATAGTGACTTTGAGTCTGACCCCCCTTCGTCTAAAAGCAGTGAGGAGCAGGAGGAGGTGGAGGAGGAAGAGGAGGAAGGCCTGAACAGTGAACAAGAGGAGGAGGAGCAGCAGGAGGAGGTGCTGGGACAGCGGCCACTGCTCATGGACTCTGAGGAGGAGCCTTGCGAAGGAGAGGACAGGCCCAGGGACTCGGTGGATGTGTTCGGGGCCGTGCCTTTCCTGGGACCCCCAGCAGACCTCTTCTCTCCAGCTCCCTTCAAGCCGGGCGATGACCAGCTGGCCGGAGATGACTTTGACGTCTTCACTCGAGCTCCGTTTAGCAGGAACCTCTCCAGGTCGTCCCCATCCACCTCCCCAGGGGCCCCACCCACCTCCTATGAATCCCTGCCCACCTCACATGAGGCCCCACCCTCCTCATTTCAAGCCTCGCCCACATCCTCAGAAGTCCCGCCCATCTTCTATGAAGCCCCACCCCTACCCGGTGAAGCCCCACCCACACCACCTGACAGCGTGGACATGTTTGGGTTCTCTCCCTTCAAGCCGGGGGGACCTGCCTCCTCCAGGAGCGTGAAGGAGGTACAGCAGGAGGAGGCGCTGCAGGGGGTGGCCCGGCTGTCATCGCGGCAGAGGAAGACCAAACAGGAGGCGGAGGCCGGGGTGGGGAAGCGGCACCGTCGGACCACCAAGCCGCCATCGTTCCGCACACCGGAGCGAAGCCGCCGGCTCAGGAGGGGAGGGAGCTGCAGCGCCGAGCTCCTTGGCTCATCCCACTCCAAGGAGAACATCGCCGTCACCATGGAAACCAAAGCAGGAAAGGAGAACATGGAGGAGTCTGTGTTGCTGGACCCTTTTGGAGCCAGACCTTTCCACCCCCAGGACCCGGTCCCACAAGCCATCACCCGGACCCCTGGGACCTCCCCAGGGGCCCCTGGGGACAGAGAGAGGATGGATGGCTTTGGGACCACTAGGCAGGGGGAGGGTATGGATGACTTGGGGACCACTAGGCAGTGGGAGGGTATGGATGACATGGGGACCACTAGGCAGGGGGAGGGTATGGATGACATGGGGACCACTAGGCAGGGGGAGGGTATGGATGACATGGGGACCACTAGGCAGTGGGAGGGTATGGATGACTTTGGGGCGGTGCCCTTCACTGAGCTGGTGGTCGGCCACCGGCAGGGGGAACTGGACCCGTTTGGAGCAGCGCCATTTCCCTCTAAACCATGACACACACACACACACATTAACATGATGTTTTGGTCAACTGTTTTTTTTATTTTTACCAAAAATTGAAAAGATCTTGTTTACATTTAACTGTGATGGTTGAATGGTGGCTTTTAGTAGTTCATATATCCAGATGCAGATGGAAATGTTGGAAGTGGACTCTGTAGACTCCAGACTTTCTTCCAGTAACCTGTTGACACACCCAGCGGCCTTAGAGACCCCGCCCCCTTAGTATCTATGCAAACCACATGATGGTGATGTCATGTTGGATCACACATGCGAGGGGAGTTATTTTATTAAAGTAGGCTCTTAACTGTTTTCTAAATGTGTGTTTAAGTACTGTTAAATTGTATCATTTGTTCCCAGAACATCAGATCTTCCACCTCTCCTTCCTTCACCCAGAATGCATCTTTGACCCTAAAAGGGAAATAAATGTTAACACTGAACTGGAATGGGATTTTGAATTGAAATGTTCCAGCATTGAAAACTGTGACTGTCTTCAAACAGACCAGGTTCCGACCTAGTCTCATGTCTGTCTGTATGGATATCATGATCATTACTACTATTACTATAGCCTTACTATGTGCCTTTGGCACATTAGAACTAAAACCATGATCCCGCTGTCCTGACGGCTCATAGTATTTATCGTGCTATTTGATGCAATAAAGAACAGATATTCTCTTTCTTCACCTTGAAGGAATGATGGTACGTGTTTTGGTTTTGATGTCTATTTTATTATAAGATTGTTCAGGAGATGCTAGACACTACAGACAAATAAACTCACAACGAAACATGATTTTGATACCATTTTGATAACATGGTACACATACTCCACTATTTAAATAACACTTAAAACAAAAACAGTTCGAAAGAGGAAAAAAGTGATTTGCTATTGGATCTGGACCACTGATTAGCAAACAGTCTTAGGTTATCTCAACAAAAACCTTTGGATGTATTTCAGAAATCTCTGGCTGCAGATGTACCATGAAATAATCAGATGAATATATTTCATGGATACATACGTCTGTCAGGTCATTCAATACTGACACCTGGAAGTTTTGAGGACCTCAGCACGACCTTTCAGACCGATTCTAACACTGTAGAAAACCCATCAACTGGATGAATTCATTCAAAATGAAATGAGTATGAATACATTTCTATGAATTAACATTTGAGTAAATGCAACACACACAGCCGCTGCTGCAGTGTGATGTAAGCACCCATAGTAACCATAGGCGTGCCCGTCGTCCTAAGTTCAATTAAACAACCGCAAAAGATACGCTAAATTGTGTGCGCCGCCTGCAACACTTGGGAATAGCACAGTTGTAAGTCGCTTTGGATAAAAGCATCTGCCAAATTACCTAAATGTAAATAGGTTGCTTCCCATGCATTCACTCCATTGATGTTTCAGAAAGTCCTCCTTATATAAAGACTTAAGCCTGGAACTAAGCCAACCAACTACGAGAAGAATCGGGACCGTAAAGCATTTGATTACATTATTTAAGTGTGAAGGAACTACTTGTCCCATAAACCGCGAATCATACCTTTCCGATGACTTTCAACCTAGCGATCTTCTTGAATTGATCCTGTCATTATAGCGTATAGTCTTGTATGCCTGACTTGTGCGTCATCCAGCGGCTGTGTGCTTTACATTTAACTCTGGGAACTCATGTTTTATACCTTTTTTAAAAATGTTTAGATAAAAAGAAAAAGTGCTTTATTCTCCAGTTATTGGACTCAAGCCTCCCCCCAAATATCATTGAGTTGGAGAAGCTCCAGGGTCAGACTACTACATTCACCAAGGAACATTTAATCTAGACATTACAAATTCGACCTATCCTCCCTGGGTGGCCCCAGGATCCTCTGTTGGTCAAGGTCCAAATTGTTCATCAATAACAAGTTATGGATCAGGAGCGACTCAATGTGCTAGAAGTAGGCACTTAATAAAAACAAAGCATTAAAATAATACCTGGCAGGGTTCTTCTAAATAAACATGAATAATACTGGTGGCTTTGCAGCTCAAATACTTTTGATTTGCTGGCTAGTCCAGGACCAGACAATTTTATAGTCTACATTTAGACCATTCTATATTATAGATTCAGACTGCCCCTGGCTCTAAACCAGTCTATTTCTGTTGGGGGTCTCCGAGGCAGGGCTGGGTCCTGCTAAGCCTGTTGGGAGACTCTGGGCTGGGTTCTACAAGGCCTGTTGGGGGGCCCCGGGGCAGGGCTGGGTCCTACTAGGCCTGCTGTGGGGCCCCCGGGCAGGGCTGGCTGTGTCTGTAGGCCATGATGAGGTTGCAGGTCTGGTGCCACCAGTAAAACATCAGGACCAGCAGGAGGTGCCACACCTGGTGGCTGGAGCCCAGGTAGTTCAGCTGGCCTGGAGTCATATGACATCACCAACACATTACATCACCATCACATAGCATAATTTAGTTACAGACAAGAGGAGAAAGGAGAGGAGAAATGTTACAGACAGGAGGAGAGGAAGAGCGATTTTACAGTCAGGAGGAGGAAAGGAGGAGTGATGTTACAGACAGGATGAGAGGAGAAGTGATGTTACAGACAAGATAAGAGGAGGAGGAGTGATGTTACAGTCAAGTGGAGAGGATGCGTGTTATAGCCAGGAGGAGAGGAGAGTATTAAACAGAGATTGAGAGGGGTCGTGACCTGGGAAGTAGCGTTCAGGAACTTTGGAGACGTAGAAGAGAAAGGCCAGAGCAGCCAGGAAGTACATCACTAGAACCCTGGGCAGGAAGAGCTGCAAACAGGAAACACATCAACAAGCATTATATTATTATTATTGTTCATGTTGCATTCATAAGAATATGTGTTATTTTAACCAGAACTATAACCTATATTAGAACCACTTTAATAATAATATATAAATACATTCTATCTATGCTATGCTAAATAGTATGTGTCTTGGTGGGGGAGTGTTGCATGCTGGTAAGTGTGCAGACCTGTGTGGGTTCAGAGGAGAAACCGCCGCTGATCCAGACCCAGTGCATTGTGGGTAGTAGGCCGTACGCGGCCAGGGAACAGACTATGAGGGAGCGAAGCTTCCTCCAGGGCTGACTGAGGTACAGAGGGTGGATCTGGGCAAAGAACACGGCCAGCATGAGGGCTAGGACCGCTAGCAGGTACACCTGACGCCAGTACTGTAAATATACATACATATATACATTATGTACACATCATATACTTCACATATAGTATGTATACAACACGGCTAGCATGAGGGCTAGGACCGCTAGCAGGTACACCTGATGCCAGCTCCGTAAATATACACATACATACACAACATACACAACATATATAAACACACAATCATCACTATACATAATCATCTTATGTTACAGGCTAGTAGCATAGCTTATGTTTTATATATATAGGTCTGTAGCATAGTTACAGACCTATATCAAACTTGCTGTAGCTATAGGCTAGTCACCCAGCTTATGTGATAGCTATAAGCTAGTAGCCTAGCTTATGTAAAAGCTATAGGCTAATAGCCTAGCTCATGCTACAGTAATAGACAAGTAGTGTAGCTTACGTTATTGCAATAGAAAGCGTAGAAGACTCCCGGGACGTAGCATCCCAGAATGCCAATAGACATGCCGGCGTAGTCCAGTGCCATCCAGCGGCGGCTAGTCTTCTCTGAGCGATGACAGTAGAACACGTGGTAGCCCACCGAGCATAGCATACATAGCTAGGAGAGAATACAGTACAGTTTAGCCTGTAGCCTAGCATACACAGCTAGGAGAGATACAATACACTTAGCTTGCAGTAGCCTAACATACACAGCTAGAAGAGATGACACTCATGTTGAGCCTGTAGCCTAGCAGACAAGGCTAAAGGAACATACCATTAGCATAGTATATTACCATTATATAGTACCATTATAGTACCATTAACCCATAGAAAACAGTCAGTCCACACAGGGCCATCTCAAACAAACAGTACTTTTAAAAGGTCAGAGCTCATTATGATTGGTTAACAGATTGAAGCAGCTCGTTGTGGTTGGTTAACCTGGAAGCAGAAGATGCAGATGCAGTAGATGACGAAGTCTTCCCTGGATGCTCCAATGGCCGGCAGCACGGCAGCCATGTTGTACGCCCCCAGCAGGAAGAACAGCAGGAAGCCCAGCAGGTGGCTCCACATGTTCACCGTCTCATTAGACAGGATGAAGAGACTGGGTCACATAACAGGAATAGAATAGAAATCAAACATTAGACTGGAAGTAGACTTATCTACGAGTCAACGTTAGAGTGAAGCAACTCAAACATGTTAAATCATAACTGAATGTTGCTGGAGTGTGTAGAGATTGGATTGGCTGTAGCTAGAGTGTTGAGGGATGTGAGATCTCTGTCTCAGTGGCTGACCTCTTGATGCAGAGTCTGGAGGGCAGGTATGCCCGGTACCCGTCAGTGATGTAGGGGTTCTCCCGGAGGAATGCGGGGATCTGCTCGTAGGTGTACAGGCGGATCCCTCGGGGCACCAGGACCGGCCAGTACTGGTAGCTGCCCAGCTCCATGTAGTGGGTGGTCTGGGTCCGCTCACCCATCGCAGGACCACCAGCCTGCCCCCCTTTAGGCTGACCCCCCGCTGAGAGATACATGATGATTACTATTCACACAATAATATAGACACAACACTAACCAGACCTCCCCCTTATATAACACAACGTATAACATAATACTAACAAACACACAGTGTATTACTGTATGCACGATATATACTGATAAGAACAAATACTATATACATACACAATACTACATACACAATATTAACTCAATACTACATACACAATAATTCATATACATTACTAACTCAATACTACATACACAATACTAACTCAATACTAGATACACAATATTAACTCAATACTACATACACAATACTAACTCAATACTTCATATACATTACTAAATCAATACTACATACACAATACTAACTCAATCCTTCATATACATTACTAACGCAATACTACATACACACTCAACACACAATACTAACGAAAAATAACAATAAGCAATACAAATACTAACAATGCATACATACACATGCTAACGTTACTAGTACAATTACAATTACTACTATTACTATATTGCTAACTATGACTAGCTATCAACCGTATAACCGTTATTAATAAACCTTTATTCTACCAATCAGGTAGAAACATCAATATATCATATTAAATATAACTAAACATATAAAATATATAAATATAACTGAATATTATCAATAATTGGCAGTCACAGCGAAGCTAACTCAGGTTAGCTCCGGCCAGGACCGTATAAAGTATAAATTACCTGTTAATAAATTCTATAAGTTACCTTTTAGTTTGGTGTATGTACACTGGGAGCCACCCGGGGTCTTATAAAAGTTATTATACATCACTGCCGACACTGATTATAAATTATTGATTTAAAAAACAAAACATTAGTTAGCTTTAACTTTAGCAACATCTTCCACACTGTGACGTAGACGGACCCTCCAGGTGCTGCTGCACTGCCTGATTAAAACCCGATTAAAAATAAATAACAGGCAGTTATTCGCTGCAGCAGTGAATGCTATATTATAACTCACTATAGTACTAATAGTACTGTTATTTACAGTTAACTATTACAATACTATAACAATGAGAGCCAGAGTGGCAATGACCAGAGAAACCTCTAATGTGCATTGTCTTTCTGTTGATTTGAATATTTGTTTACTTCGTCCCATCGATTTCCCCCTTTTATCATCATTTGATTAATTTTAGGTAATGAAAATAAAAAGGACCAAAACGGAGCTTATAAATGACCGTAAACAAAGTCAAAATTAGCTGAAATTCCATTATAGTACACTCCATTATAGACATGGTATAATGAGACGCAAAAGTCTCAATATCTTTTTTGTAATCACATTTGATGTGGTTTAATAATTAATTAAATAAGAAGGTGAAAAAACGTATAGGCCTACGACATAATACCTCCTATTGAAAATTAATGGAAATAATTAACTTAATGTGGCTTTAGAACGGACTTACAACAGTTGGTGTGGAGGACAGTAGACCTTATGTCATCATACGCTCCCCAAAAAGGAAAGTACGGTGCAGCGATCAATGTGAGTGAAGGACTTCAAAACACATTGTCACATTGAGCTGAAAGAATATGCATTCCTTCAGCATAAGGACATAGATGAAAATATCTTTTAGGTAAAAACGAGCTTAATGTGGGACCAAAAGCCAAAATAAAAAATGCCATACTTTATTTATTCATTATTTATTCAGGTCAAACTAATCATTTAAGGGATGAAATAATTTAGATATTCATTAAAAGTGAATGGAACCCATTGGGTTTAATAGCCTATCGCTTAACCGAATAAAAAACATCAGGAAATAATCTCAAGGACACTAAAATTACACTTAAAAGGAAAAAAACCCAGGAATTCATCATTGAACATTATTAATAGATACACGATTTAGTCAACTGCCCCCCAACTGGCATAATGAGAGTTCGCCCAAGCAGTTGTTAAAAACATGTTGCAGAGTTAAATGCAAATCTACTTTTTATACACACGGTGGCGGTATACGCACCAGTCTATCTTACGTAGCAGATAGTTTACTTATAGTATCAGTCTATCTTACTTAGCACCAGTCTTGCGGTCTGCTTGTCTTATCAGAGAAATCTTCTGTGATTGTTATTCAATCAGGAAGTAATATGAAAATAATAACAGGCTTTAAAGAAGTATTAGCCATCATATATTTTGTAGGCCTACAGGGTACACTAATAAAGTTGACTATGCTTAGAGTCTGGCTTCCATTGAGTTTTGTGCCACTAACAATATTGAAAGCTTTAAATATAATCTGCAACACAGCTGTCTCTTTTCTTTCTTCTCAAGAGAAAAGACAACATTTTGGAAGCGCATGGCAGGATTAGTTTAATGGTGTTTAGCAGCCAACAGGAAGATGACTAAGGTTGCCATGCCAACTAACTTCCTGTTAATCCAGAGTGGATCTGAAAAGATGAGAGCATCGTCGTTGTTATGGCAACCATGATAAGAGTATTCTGTCTTCTGAGTACTACTTAATAGTAATTCTTAATATCTTCTATCACGATGTAAAATTAAGCTGCTCTTTGATATTTAAACAAGGAACATAGATTACTTTTATGGACTTTCCAAAGGAGATTTTGAGAGGATGTCATATTTGTTATTTCTCAGTTCATATTTTATAATTGTATCCACCTTTCCACAGCACCTGTTGTAACATGAAGAGGCACGAGAGTCAAGAATAGAAGTGAGACACAGTGAGGTTTTCCAGGTGTCAGATTTGTTGTCATGTTAGCTCCTCCCCTCAGCTCATCTGGCCTCCTTGTTATACTTCTGTCTGGGATCAATAAAGTAGCCAATAAGGTAGGTTTCCCCAGGACCTACAACCTACAGGGGGTCTCTGTTCCTCTGCTCTGTTCTCCCTATATACTAGAACTCTAGGCTCTGTAATCAGTCGAGTCGAGTCGGGGCGACAGTAGCTCAGGGGGTAGAGCGGTTGTCTAGCAACCGGAAGGTCGCTGGTTCGCTCCCCGGCTCCGCCTAGCTAATTGTCGAGGTGTCCCTGAGCAAGACACCTAACCCTAACTGCTCCCGACCAGCTGGTTGTTGCATTGCATGGTTGACACCGCCGTCGGTGGATGAATGTGAGGCAAATGTAAAGCGCTTTGAATAAAAGCGCTATAGAAATGCAGTCCATTTACCATAATCACATTACACGGCTTCTCCCATCACTGTTACGTGGACGGCACTCAACTATTCCTTTCTTACACCCAAAGCAACTGCGCATCACCTGAAGCTCAACCTTGACAAGACTCAGCTTCTCCTCATTCTGGGGAAAGTGGTTGAGGACATTGCAGTATCTCCTTCACTGACTACAAGGAACCTCGGTGTGGTAAATGTAGATCAACTGTGCTGTACCGCCAACATCACCGCAGTGGCTTGTCTTCACTACTGCAACTCACTCCTGGCTGGACTCCCTGCCCCCGTGATCAAACCTTTGCCGCGTATCCAGAATGCCTTGTGTTCAACCTACCAAAGTCCTCCCATGTGAACCCCTCTTCCATGACCTCCACTGGCTCCCTGTAATTGCTTGTATCAGATCCAAGACATTGGTACTGGCCTACAAGGCTGTCAGTGGAACAGCCCCCACCTACCTCCAAGCATTAGTCAGACCCCAAACCCCAGCTGGAGCGCTCCGCTCAACTACTTCAGCTGACCGGCTGGTACCACCATCGCTAAGAGCAAGCAGACGTCACTCCGCCAAGTCACAACACTTCTCTGTTTTGGCACCGCAGTGGTGTAACGAGCTCCCGACTGTTGTCAGGACAGCAGAGCTGCTCACCAGCTTCCGCAAGAGACTCAAGACTCATCTGTTCAGAATTTACCTGGACTCTGCATAGCTTCTATCCTTTACCTTCCACCACCTCTCCTCCCTAACCCATGTCCACTTACCCTAACCAGGGTTTGAATCCCATCCCCTCTTGGATCGTTTACACTTACTTATATGTGCTTACGTCCCAGCACTTAAAAATAGTACTAATAAAAAATAGTAGAATTTTGTAGCATCTTATAGCTATCTTGTTGTTTACCAGCAAAGGGTTAACCTAGAAATTATATACTTGAAACTTGTTAACCTAGCAATTATATTATGTTAGATTATATTACTGTCTTTGGACAAATTTACTTATTTTAAATCATTTTGGACAAAAGTGCTAAATGCCCTAAATGTAAATGTAAATGTAAATGTGCTGGAACAGAGGGCATCACAAATTCCCATCACAGAGAGAATTTTTTTTAAAACAATGGAAGAAATACATTTTTAATCATTCCTTTTAGTTTAGCTTTCATCAAAGCACTTAATGTGTAATCTTTATTTTTCTTGAATCTACCTCTCAAATGTAGCCTATCTCTGTGATTGTCAAATTTTCCAGTTAGACCTATTTTAGACTCTTTAAATAAATTAAGTTGTATTGATTGATGATATTCATATTATTCCATAGGATAGGCTTTATTAATTATGGTATTCTTAGCAATAACAAAACATAAACGAACAATACAAAATAGTAATTGATAAACAGTGTCGTTGACATTGCCTCAACACACGTGAGATGTAGTTTGATGATCAGGCTGTAGGTGTCACTGTGTACCTATTCTGAATACCAACACAGTAGAGCTGAACCCAAGAGAACTAAGAATAAACTGATAATAAACTGAGATAAACCATAATACTAATGGTATAACAACAAACATTAATATGAATAATACTATAATTGACAGCAATAATACAATGTTATTGTATTATGTTTTTGTCTTTCACTGTGCCCATCCACCACTACTACTACTACTACTACTACTACTATTACTATTACTACTACTACTACTATTACCACTACTACTAATTATTATTAGTATTAATATAGATATGAATAATTATTATCATTATATGGACACAGTAAAGCACGTAACTATTATGATTATGACGACGACGATTATATTATTATTAGTAGTAGTAGTAGCAGTAGTAGTAGTAGTAGTAGTAGTAGTAGTATTAGCATTATTAGTATTATTAGTATTAGTCAGGGCCGGCTTTCCCATAACGCGCTGCGCGTGGGGCCCCCCATTGCTAGGGGCCCCCGAGACCCGGTAGCGCACACACACACACACACACACACCATTGGCTGCAACTCTTCTTCCCCCCCGTTGGCTGAAACTCCCAGAGCGACTTTTAAAAAAAATGTATATTCTTTTTTTATTATTGACTTTTGATTGATTTTTTAAATGTATTAGTATTTTATACTGTACATACCATTCATATGTTATTTTGTAAATAGTTTGACAGTAAGTTACGTTGTTGAAATCAGCTTGCATTGCACTGAATTATCTGTTATTGAATAATACTGAATAATGTAACATATTTATTGATTATGTTAGTTATTATTATTTATTTATTAGTAGTTATCTTTCACTTTATACAGTATTGCATTAATTTATATTATTTATTATTATAGTATTATATATAAGTTGGTTGTCACTTTATATTTGTTAAATTCATTATTTTGCA
>OMKP01070511.1:0-13576 GCA_900302375.1 Bathygadus melanobranchus
GGAGTGATGATGGGGTGGAGAGTCCAAATGAGACTCGGCAAAACGCTGTTGCACTCCATTCACGGGTGATGAATGAACAACAACGGCTTCCTGACACACGCCAACAGAATTATAATACACACTTATCTTGATACACACACACACACACACACACACACACGTTGTAATGTATGTATTTAGTGTGGGTGAAGTGCTGATACTGCGGGAACAGCAACACAGCTTCAAATCTGTTGACTTAGCGCAATGTCCTAAAAATTACACAGGTCCTCTTTTTTGTTCTCACTTTCTTCTTCACTTCCTCAGCTAATGCAAAATTGCTTGCACTGCTGCTGTGCATAATAATGACACTGATGAGGTTGACTCACCAACAGCTAAAGCATAGCAATGAGGTTATTCTAAATGGTGTTACTTCCTGTGTCCCCCCGCTTGTCGGATTCTCCTGTGAACCGTACGAACGACATGGCTACGAGTCGAGGAGGCGGGGCCTTGTTTAGATGCTAATCTTAAAGCGCGGTATTTGTACGGGCGTATGTATGTTTGGGTGGGTGTACCGTGCCGTACGCATTCGTAAGCATCCGAGATGACGTGTTATTAATGGCCGCGACGGGGAGATTCGGCCCAGCAGAAAGAAATTACCATAACGACAAATTTATATGCAGAACACATTTAGTCCCCCGCTTCTGTCCTTTCAAAATAAAACAGTGAGTTGAGGCGAGGCTCATTTAGGTTGCTTTTCCTGAGCGCGCCTTAATACATGACATTAGCAAGTACACACGTTTGTGCGTGCGTGCATTTCCCCTAGTATTTTGTCCAGCAGCGGTGCTGAGGTGTGTGTGTGTGTGTGTGAGGTGCACTATGTTGATATTTGCATGTGCACAGTGCTGATGTGCACTCTGATCTAGAGTGGTTTTTGGTGTGACCACAGATTCTAGTAGGGCTTCATGTATGCTTCCTCCATTTAGTCTAAAAGACATTTATGAGCTAATGCCACCTACATCATCATGTGTTTATTCTTCTATAGCAGAACAATATTTTGCCGTCAGTATTTCTCTAATGACAACGTAACAGTTGAGGGGGTGCAGTAGGGGGCACATGTGATATATATCTTAATAAAACAAAGAGCATTTGGGGCATCCAACATAATTTCTAATTAAAAAACAATAATAATAAAAGCATATATAGTATTTTTTGCATGGCTGATTGCAGTGACGACCTCATTAATTCCCATGGGGAGATTCTAAGAGCAACAGAAGGAATGACTATGGTGCTACATGTATAACACATAACTTTGTACTAATGTGCATTTATTCATGGTGGGTTAACACGTCATCTTTCTCACTGTATGTTTATGCACCAGCGAGCCCGACAACAATAGAAGTTACTCAATCCTCACTGTTGAAGACCATGTTGTTGTCTTTGAAATCCTTCCATTGCTGGAACCATTTGGAGTCCTTGTGGAGAACCACGCCCATGGCTTCCCTACAATACAATACAATACACAAACACACACAAACACATTATAACAAACAGCAAGAGTCTGGAAAAGTGATTGGTAAAATGACCAAACCATTCAAAACGGCTAGACTGCCTGCAACTGAGTGGGACACAACACATCCAGTATCTCAAGGGAAATACAGAAACACAGTGTCGTCATTCATTAATTGGAATTCAAATATTGATCTTTCAGGATACATACCAATAGCTCAGAGTGGAGATTTAGGTAATGATACACAAGCGGTTTCAAAAACAATGTGTCTGTTACTAAGACAAAACATGACAACAAATCACCAGCTTGAGACAGCTTCCTCATTGGAACAACTTTGGTCGATGTCATGAAAAGGGTCACAAAATGATTAAAAGACACAGGTGTGGTCTATTCAGTTGATCACGTACTCATTGGCTTCGAAGACCTTGCCCTCGACCCCAGCACCCTTGGAGGAGAACTCGGTCCTCTTCCTCAGTCTCGAGGGGGGGCGGTAGGGCCCAGTGTGGCCGAGGTCATCGATCTCCTTCTTCACACTCTCCATGCCCTGACAGCACACAGGTAAACACATATCCAGTATTGAACATCTAGATCCTATATTTGTACTATTTCACTCATTTACTAATGCGCTATAATGAGCCACTGTGTACCTGTGATATTGCTCTGAAGGCGCCGGTCTTTCCAATCTTCTCCCCGCTCTTGGACACAGTTTCTGCAGAGCTTTTGGCTGTCTTGGCTGCTTCCTCCACACCCTCCTTGATCTTCTTCCCTATGTCTGTACGACTCACCTCTTCCAGCCCCTGATCATGCACAGACACACACACTTAATCTAGTATATGTTCATCTACCATTAGTTTAGAATAGATGATAGAGGATGGTTTGCAAAGGTGGAGATGAAAAAGAAAAGGTAGATTGTATTGTATTGACACATACCTCTTTTACTGTCTCTGAGATGGTCCCCAACGTTTTCCTGAGGACTTCAGAGGTCTTTGCCGTTTCAGACTCGATAGTTTTCTGAGAAAAAGACAAGGAGGAACATCCATAAGCAACCCTTTCTAGAACCACGAACACAATCCGAATTCAAACTAATCTATTGCAATTCTTACAATATGTTGCAGATTTCATTATTGTGCAGTACACAGAGTTTAGTGAAGCACAACAGGTTTAAAACGTCACCAAACACTCACATATTTCCTGCGAGCCTGCTGCAGGGCATCGGATTCTTCTAGTTTCTTGGCCTCATCACGGAACTTCTTGATGTTTTCTGTCATCTCCTTGTTCTTGCTCAGCTCCTGCTTCAGGTTGTCCAGAAACTCCCCCAGGAAGCCTTTCCGGCCCCCATCTTTGGACGAGTGCCTGACCTAGGGATAAATATACCAGACACCACGATAGAGAGTGCATCCCATGTGTTT
The DNA here is from genome assembly GCA_900302375.1 of Bathygadus melanobranchus. Lineage (NCBI taxonomy): Eukaryota > Metazoa > Chordata > Actinopteri > Gadiformes > Macrouridae > Bathygadus > Bathygadus melanobranchus. The sequence continues at coordinate 2,896 of OMKP01070511.1, forward strand.
TTCCCACCTCCATTTTTGTCACATACATTATGACAAGGAGAAGATTTCAATTTTACAGTGAATTCAGATACGGTGTTCAGGAAGCCATCTTGCTCACGAATGCCTACAGGTAGACTGTGTGGACATTGGGATTCATACCCAGAACCTTTCGGCTAGGAGTCATGAACACTAACCACTAGATTACACTGTTCCCTTGTATGAATTGAATACAATAGTTAACAAGGTTGTTGGATGAGGATCTTGTTTTCATAGTTCAGAACGAGAAGAGATTGTCGGTAAATATGTGAAGACTACCTGTGAAGAGCTTGTGAGGGATCCGCATATTCTGTAGATGTGAGGTCTATTATTGTGCAGGAGCAGGTAAGAAGGACTGCATGCCAGTACACCTCGCCTTACGCATATCTAAAAGAACAACAAAAACTCAATAACCCATTTACCACCATCCCCAAATATTGTAGTCGTTTTTTTTAATTCCGAAACTTTGTCATAAAAATGTAAAATTAAAATATATCGGCATGGGGACAACTTATTGGCTTGGCAAGCACTTTAGATTAATCATTTTTGTAACCGATGTTTTACATTTTGCCCAAACACCGGCTTCGTCGGATTGCCCGTTAATCTAAACAGCCTATTGGAATAAGATCGCTAAAAGCTATTTTAAATGCTTTTAGCGAACCTCAGAAAGGTTACTATAATTTGATTAAACATACACGATGGTGTGTCTGTGTACACTCGAAAGCTTGTAAACGTACCTGGTAACACAGACACAAGGAGGCCGCCATCTTTGTTGCATTGCCTATGACCTTTTCCGGTGATGACCTTCCGACGTCTACGAAGGGAGGAGCTTGAACTTCAGCGGTTGCAGGCATACAGACAAAACACGCCGCTTGCAATGTTACGTAATGCAACTTATGTAACTTGCCTGGATGACTTGCAATTAACTACGATAATCTTGAAGCAAAAATACTCAAGTTTAATTTAAAAATAGGCCATAGCAGCAGAGCAGTGATGCAATAAATAGTGGCCAAGTTCACCTTTACGAATCCAACATAACAGTGTATATCAGTCATACAAAACTGTACAAGAAAAACGAGCAAAGAAATTCCAAATGTTAAGATTTATTTATCAAAACACCTTAAAGAACAAAGGCATTGACAGGTTAAAAAAAGGCAAAAAAAATTATGATTTGGTCACTAAAAAGAGAAATAACTAAAACATCACTAATAAACCAAGTAAATGTGTGGAAATGTCATTCAAATGACAGGTTGGTTGTACAGAATCAGGACAACACATGTAGTTCGAGAGACGCGATTGAAGTGATCTTATGCATTTCTATCAATCCTAACATCGATTTCTCTGCCGTTGAGACGATATCCGTTCATGCTTCGGCAGGCGCGCTCAGCTGTCTCGGGGTTGTCAAAGCGAACCACACCACACCCCTTAGACTTGCCATTCTCCATCTTGATGTCAGCATACTGCACCATGCCTGCAAAAAGGTAAGAAGGTTCATTTACATTTGTCATATTTTCAGGTCAAAAGCCAAGAATAGTCTTTTTGTGGTACATTTGAGGCAAAATGTCTGTAGTGATATTTGTGTTCTTACCACATGTACTGAAGGTATCCTTCAGCATCTTCCAAGTGAAGTCAAAGGGCAGCTGTAAGACAAAAATCACATCAGTTCAGTTCAGTTTAATTACTGCACGCAATTTTGAATAACTTAAGATCCAAACAATACATTTACAGAATGTATTCCAGACCACTCACATTTCTGACAAAAATCTGGCAGCCCTTCCTGGCATTGACTCCGCCCGCTCCAGGTCCGCCGGCTCCGGCACCCACAAAGGAATTACCCCCGAAGCTGCCACGATCCATGTCAGCGGGGCGGTCAAACTGCCCTCCAACATTGCCAGCTCCCATCCGATCCATGTTGGACCCAATGCGGTCAAGGCCACCAGTGGGGAAGCGGTCGAGACCTCCGGAAGATCCCATACGGTCAAAGTTGTTCTGACCCATTCTGTCGATTCCGGTGTTGCCCATTCGATCCATGCCCATTGGGGAGCTGAAGTCCAGGCTGGTGCTGATGCGGTCCAAACTGGACGGGCCTAGGCGGTCGAACCCAGCTGGGCCCAGGCGATCCATGCTGGAGCTCATACGGTCCAGGCCAGTACCAAGCCTGTCCATACTGGGCCCCAGCCGATCCATTCCTGAGCCCATGCGATCGAAGCCAGTACCCAGCCTGTCCAGGTCAGACCCGCGGTCCATCCTATCCATCCCAAGGCGGTCCATTCCTGCCAGGCGGTCTATGCCAGTTCCCAGACGCTCTATTCCAGAATTCATACGGTCGCCTCCAAGGGAGTTCCCTGCAATGGTCCGAAAGGAGATTTTTTTGGATTAGTACCAAGAGCCAAATAAAAACAATTACGTGAAGCATTTAACACTGCTCATGAAAGCTGGAAAAAACATACTAACCCACTCCTCTCTCAAAAGAGTCTCCAAAATTATTGCGTGACATGCCCATTTCATTTCGACCAAACTCCCTGTCGAACGCACCAGCAATCCCACGGTCCATCTCTGACAATGCAACAGAAGAAACCATTAGAAGAGACCAGCAAAGACATGAAGATGTTCCATGCCTGCAGTGAAAGGTCCTTACCATTCATTCTACCCATGCCAGAAGGTCCAAAACGATCCATGTTGTTTCCTCCTCCTCCACCAGCTCCAAAGTTGTCCATACCTCCTGCTCGACCTCCCATTCCACCAAAGTTCATGCCATCCATTCCTACAAGCCAAATTGAATCAAGGATTAGCCATGTATGTTAAAAACTTGATTTGTTGAAAATGAATCTTATTTTTTTCCTAAAAACCCTGAACAACTACCTCCAGGGCCCATGTTCCCCATCCCTGCTCCCCTGCCTTCTCCTCTGTTGAGCTGGGTAGCATCAATGGGCTGGCCCCCTGGGCCCAGGCCAAGACCAATACCACTCAGACCACCTGGGCAGAGGTGAAATGTGGTAAGTAAACTTGAAGGTAAATACATATTAATTATAAAAACATTTAATCTATCATATGAGTGCATTTAGAAATGCATAATTTTACTTACGGGGAAGAGCCGCTGGTCTCTCAGGTGGTCCGAAATCTCCTTTGGGCAGAGATTTCTCGTCCTTAAAACAAAAGTATAAAAACATAAGGCAACCTGTCCAAAGCATTGTTTAAGCAAGTCTTTTTGTGTTAATATAGTGTATTACTTACCAGTTTGACATGCATGACCCTATTGAACAGCAATTGGCCATTGAACATAGCTGAGCATAGTTGAGGAAAACCATGGCGTTACCATAGCATTCTATGAAACATTTAAATGCAAGTTCAAACAAATAGAAATAAACACATTGGATTCTCTATTTGAAAAGGATACAGACAGCTTGGACCGCTTCAATGGGCATATCAAATGTGACTGTGCCCATGCCTCTGCTCTTCCCGTCCTTGTCCTCGAGGATGTCTGTCCTGACCACCACACCTGCCATGCCAAACACCTCCTTCAGTTTCTTCCAGCCCACCTTGTAATCCAGCTGCAAAAACCAAGCGACAGTTAGTGGAGCGTTAAGACTAGCATGTTCTTCAAAAGAGGATTCGGTCTGTCATTCGCAAATAAAACACAATTCAACGTGTAAAGTATTGCGAATACATGTATTATGCAAAACAAATGCTTACATTAGCCACAAAAACTGTGCTGCCAATCTTGCCAGCCTGCAGGCCATGGATGACCTCATTGGGGATGTTGGGGTTATTCATCAGGCTGGGTGGGATGTTCACCACGGGGGGCCCACCGGGGCCAGGCCCCATGCGGTCCATGTTCATGCCTCCCATCCGATCCATGCCGCCCATGCGATCCATCCGGTCCATGTTCATGCCTCCCATCCGATCCATGCCGCCCATGCGATCCATCCGGTCCATTCCGCCCATCCGGTCCATGTTCATGCCCCCCATCCGATCCATGCGGTCCATCCGGTCCATGTTCATGCCTCCCATGCGGTCCATGTTCATGCCGCCCATGCGGTCCATCCGCTCCATGCCGCCCATTCCGCCCATGCCTCCGGGGCCATGGCCTCCTCCGCCTCCCTGGGCCTTGTGGGCTTCCCTCTGAGCAATCACGCCGTCGGGGTCCTGGGCGGAAATGATGACGCACACTTGGTTAGCAAAGTCAGCTAAATGGGAGGAATTCATGATGAGACGCAAGTGGGTGTTTCTCAGTGGACTATGAAGAAGCGTGTGCTCTACCTCTTTGACTTTGAGAGGACGACTGTTGAGGATGTGTTTGTTGACTTTCTCCACAGCTTTCTTCATTAGTTCCTCGGTCCTAAACTCAACAACACTGAAAACAAAGTAATGACTCACAACTGTGCACCTGGGTTTAAGCAAAACGTTTTTTTGGTGACCGTTTCAGCAACATGAAAAGCAGTCTCATTAACACCAACGAAGTAGACGGGAAAAATAAATCAAGAATACTTACGCGCAACCCTTTGGTTGATTGAAGAGAACCAGGCAAGCCATGGAAACGGGGAAAGAACATTCAAGTTAGCAATACCATGGTTATCCAGAGATGACTTCAGCATTATAACCGGCAGAGAGAATTAATCACAAGTAAATTACATGCACATACAACGTGTGAAGAATGACAACAAAAAACGTACTGGGCAGGCCTTGGTTTCGCATTCATACACAAGATTAACAGACATTTTTCACAACTACAATTAAACACAATACCAAAGTGTCAGTGGCCAATTTTAAACCCTCTTCAAAAGGATTTGCCAAATCCACAGCCAGAGATTTTCCAGTAAAAACAACTGTGCCACTGAAGCAATTCTACAGAATGAGTTACGAGTAACGACCATGTTACAACCGCCTGCGGAACGAACCCCAAGGACACTCGTTTCGTAATCTAGCACAACAACAAAAAAGCCGACATTGTTGGCTATAGCAATCCCACGAGATTGGCTACCGAGAAACCTGATCTCCTTTATAAAAAGCATCATCCCTGAGTGGGCCTCAAAGTGAGTGCCACAGGCGACACCAAATCCACTCCACCTGCGAGTCACAATCGGAGACACTTCCCCTCGGGCTTTCAGAGTCACAACAACTCCCCACAATTATAACCCCAAGAAGACGGCAGGTCTGGCTATCTTTATTCAGTGTTTTTATTCATGTGTTTTCACTTACCCTTGATTTTCCTTCTGCGTCCATTAAGTGTTCCACGTACGTTACCTCACCCACTACAAATCAGATTCCAGAGACGACACACACCAAAGGGAGAGAAGCCGAGAGAACAATGGGGGTTTAGAGCAGACACACAAGTCGGCTGGTGACAGTGGGCTCAGACGGACAGTCCAGAGCCTCTTCCCACGCACCTCAGCGTCAGCAGCAACACAATCCGGTACAGGTCTACAAAAAGCAAGCTTGTATCTCACAGGACAAGTATAAATATGTGAACAAATACTTAACCTGTCCTTGTAATATAACCATGAGAAATAATTGGACAACTTGAGTTTGAATAGCTGTGAGCCACTGGAAATGGTTAAGCTGCCATCGAATGCCACATTGCATACATGTCCCAATTTCAGTTTAAAGCTCAAACTGTCTAGCTCATTACATAACCACCATGCTTAAACTTTGTCAAAAGGACAACGGCTGTTGATGCACCAGCAAATCTCCATTTTCCACTGATTAACTGCTGAAAGACAATCTACCAACTGGCTACACAATATAGGGGGAAACAGAAAATCTGCGATATCGAACCAACATCTGCTCCCTAAATGGACATATGCGCAAAATTCAACAGTTTTTGGTTTAAATGGATGGCTGTATCCTGCTAGTAGCAGGTGAGTGTTCAGTTTACTAACATCACAGACCAAACCTCTACAGACAAGGACAGGACGCAAGAAGCTGCTTCGTTTTGTAGACCTGTACCCCAAGACATCCCCAACGCACATCTGTTATGGGCGCAACATGGAGATCTGCTGAGAAAACATTGGCTGTGTCAACAGCAAACCTAAAAAAGAAAATGCAATTTAACTGCAGTCAGTTGTACAACCACAACATACTCCACTGAAAAGGACGGTTGGTGGCCTCTTAAAACACATGCTTCTGCATACTTAAAGCAGATTTATACATTTTATATTGTACTGTACCCCTAAGGCTTTCCAGAGCCACATACATGAGGAACAAAAATTGACAAATGGGGTTTAAAAGTTTAAAATCTATATTTCAAGCTAAAAGATGTGTTGACTGTGCCATGCTAAAATGCAACAGTGCAATTTATAAAATGGCAACTGTCATCAGTTGGCATAGCACAACAATAAGTGTACTATGTGCTTCCAAACTGCACCTCCGGGCAAATTAGTTCTAGGGATGAATGATGTCAGTAATGAGTCTTTGCTTCCTGCGCACCTGAACCAAAAATAATACAGCGCAAACACCGTTCATGACTCCAAACCACGGAATTCCCACATTGAGACACAACTTTACAAAAGGTACGACTTCCTCTTCAAAGAACCCCAGTGGGCTTTGCATCTGCAAGTTCGGTCAAAATCCATGTAGCCAAAAAGAGGAACAGCTGAAATTTGTGAAAATCCTAATTGTTTTTAAAAAAAAAACTCTCCACTGCTTCCAACTGCACTCTTACAAAAAACCCGCTGAAAGCCTCCACGCCTCCAACTCAGTGGCCAATCAAAATGACAACTGAAGCTGCATCCATTGCCAAAGAAATGGAGAAAATGGGTTAATTATCTATCTATAACCGGAGACTCTACCTTTTTCTTTCATTAGGTCTTTGAGTGCTTGCCATTTCACATCGTATGGGATGTTGCTGACAAACACACGGTATCGCTTGTTCACATTTCCATAGGGTTCAAAACGACCGCCACCGCCTCTCTTCTGGGGCCTCTCCTTTCTGCTGGGCCCGGATTCATGCTTAGGTTTACCATTCACTTCTCTGTAAAAAAAAAACAAAGAAAAGCAAAACAATATTCGCGTTAGCTTCAACCAATTAATAAATTAGGTGGTATATGTGCTCGGCGTTTCACATGTGTGTTTGGCATAGGGTTTATGTAGTAATTTCTACAATCGATGAATATGCGTTCCCTGCATTTAGACGGATCCCGGCCACGCGTAGGCGATCACAATGCTTCTGTGATTTAGCCATTGTGTTAACAAAACCAAAAAGTATAGTTTATAACATACAAAACGCCACGCGTGTACAACGTTTTATCAACAACAGAGTCTCAAAATGTGTCTAAGTAAAGGAACCCGGATACTATCCAAGCTAGGAACAGCTAACAAAGAAACGTTGAATGAATCAATGGGAGTGAATGTCGGTTACCCCTGCAATGGCTGCTGCGGCTGGCCTGGTTTTTCTGCGGCGGGTTCGGCCTTTTCAGTCGACATCTTCTTACGCGGTCAGAATTGTTTCTTCGTTAAACGAAGTTCGACGGTATATATAAAAAAGGGGGGGTTTTCGAGAACACAAAAAACGCGAAATGAAATTCCAACTGGATGAACCACCAACTCCCCGCTCGACCGAAAGACAGCTACGTTACGTCCTTGCCAGGCTGAAATGGCGGAGAAACAACGTCGGTAATAAATATTCACCGACGTCGCCAAGGCGAGAGGATGCTGGGAATTTTCAAGTATGTGTAGCGGCGTACCGGAGACTTCACGTGGGCGGGATTACTGTCAATCAATTTTCGGCCCGACCAATCAAAACGCTCCCTACGCATTATATCGTCAAGATGGCGAGACCCCCGTCAGTGATGTACATAACATGTACAATTTTAACTATATTACTTTTACACAAGTACAATACACACATTTCACAATATTACGCTATTTGTGTTAAGATTTCCTTTTTTGGGAGACTTTAGTTCTACTCTACGGCATTACAAAGCAAATTCAGAGGCTATTTAATTCACCATGCTGGTAGTGGTGGGTGGTATGCTTGTTTGATATCGGATACAATACAGGCTGAATGTTTTTTTGTAGAGTTTAAAGAGAGAGAGCGTCTTCCATGACCACGTATTTTATTTTACGGACACCAACAAGTTTGACGAACACTCCCCTCCTCGGGAAGCCACGCCTCATCGTGGACGCCGCTAGCAGCATCCCGTGTTGTTATCACTCCAACCCATTGTTTTGTGCCTTGGCCTCATTTTGTGTTCAGTAAAAAGTGCTGTGTGTCGTAACCCGTAGCAGCTAGTTTGAATAATACATCAATACAAGCCATGGGAAACAGAGACGATGAATATGATTTCTTGTTCAAAGGTATGTGAGCATTATGACTACGAATCTAGCTTGCTAGCTATGTAAACCATGCTAGCTTGCTAGCTATGTAAACCATGATGTACCAGTGCGAAAATACAGGCTATCATACTTCGTCTCTTCGTAATTATTAAATAATCATCTACAATATGTACAGGTAACTGCATGCATTTTTGCGTCGCTTGCCGTTGTCGTTTTTAAAACAATAAGCACGTTGAAGATGAGGACATTAAACTAACGTCATTGAGACAGGCTAAATAGCACTAAGGTGACATTAATAGTCCTTTATGGAACCACATGAGTTCATACGTGGATATTGTATAAGCCATATTGGATCCAAACATCTTGCACAGCGCGTTAAATTAATTAAGCAAAGTGATAAACATGTCGGCTATGGCTGTTATTGGCCGTGTCAGTGTTGTTATTAAGTCTAACTAGTATTGAAGCTTAATATGCATACTGTGCATCAACAACTATGGATTTCATGAATCAGAAATGTAATGTAATCCTATATAAGGGAGTTTGTATCATGGCCACTGGGCACTACTACGTGCAATGATATGCTACATCCGTGTGTTAAATTGACTCAAAAGCACCTACTGTTTTATTTGTCATAGGGTGGTAAGAAAACTATGTTGATATTGTGTGTTTTGCTCTTATAGTTGTACTAATCGGCGACTCTGGAGTAGGGAAGAGCAACCTGCTTTCCCGCTTCACGAGAAATGAGTTCAACCTGGAGAGTAAGAGTACCATCGGCGTGGAGTTTGCCACCCGCAGCCTCCAGGTGGACGGCAAGATGATAAAGGCCCAGATCTGGGACACTGCTGGCCAGGAGCGCTACAGAGCCATTACATCAGCGTGAGTTGGTTTAAGCTTGTTATTTAAACATACAATCATTTATTGATGTGTCCATGTGCATCTACCCACTACCACTGTTGTCATTTTTGGTTATGGTCATGTGACTTTGTTTTTTAAACATGCAGAAATCTCACTCACATTGCCATTCTACTCTACAGATGTAATGTTCACTCTGCAATACATCCTTTCCACTGTCATTGCCATGCGACTTAACTTATAGCAGCTTATAGCACAAAATGGCCACACATTGTGTTATGTACAATGTCAAGCTTTGGTCAGCAATTGCCATCTTTATGTTGTCATCATCATCCACGCTGGTGTACCCTTAATTAAACAATTTCTTCAGGCTGGTCTTTTTCATAAATATACTTTTTCAAAAATATCATATGAACAAATATCATATGTTTAAAAAACAAGGAGTACATGTGACTCATTGTCAATAACTGCATCGGGGGGTTTGTCTCCAGGTACTACCGGGGGGCGGTGGGGGCCCTCCTGGTCTACGACATAGCCAAGCACCTGACCTACGAGAACGTGGAGCGCTGGCTCAAGGAGTTGAGGGACCATGCCGACAACAACATCGTCATCATGCTGGTGGGCAACAAGAGCGACCTGCGTCACCTCCGGGCCGTGCCCACAGACGAGGCTCGTGCTTTCTCAGGTAAGCCACCTGAAAAAGATATTTCATCAGCCCATAGTTTACGAAGTTTGACTGTTAAAACCTCTCAATGCAAGCATACATGGTCACGTTATTTGATTGTATCTTTCTGTATTTCTGATTCAGAAAAGAACACCATCTCATTCATTGAGACGTCAGCGCTGGACTCTACAAATGTAGAAGAAGCATTCAAAAACATTTTGGCAGGTAGGAAGAGATGCTCATGGTGCAATATATGGATATTGTGATATGAGACTAGATATTGTGTTGGATTTTGGATATCGTAATATCATGATATGGTATAAGTGTTGGGCTGTAAAAAGTTGTAAACTTATCAGACTGTTCTAGCTGTACTATTATTTACAATAACGAAAAAAAGAGAACCGTTAATACATTTAACACAAATAGGCTTTACAATGTGGTTATTTTATATAGACTATTTATTCATTGAATTACCAAAAAACATGCTATATTGTGATATATTTAATTATCAATATATTAAATGGCTTGTCCAGCCCTAGTGCATTGTAGATGCACTAGGGCTTCAATCTAGTACTAATACAACTGTACCAAATATTTTTTTCACCTCAACATAATATGGCCTTTTGATATTGATCTTTCACCTTGCAACTGTATCTGTCTTTGTACAGAAATCTACCGCATCGTGTCACAGAAGCAGATGGCAGACAGATCTGCGCACGACGAGTCTCCGGGCAACAACGTGGTGGACATCAGCGTCCCGCCCACCACCGACAGTCAGAAGAAACTCCCGTGCTGCCAAAGCCTGTGACCTCCTCCTCCTCCCCACACACACACCTGTGACTTCACCCCACTTGATCTTCTCTTACACTGCACCAC